>JAAALK010000283.1:105588024-105638225 GCA_019279435.1 Zizania palustris | reverse complement strand
CCGCCCTCCTCACTCAAATGACAGACCAATAGGCTCAGTTGGATCGTCTGCAGAACGGGGAACCTGCCCCTCGCGCACCAGCACCCGCGCCTGCTTCGCAACTCTCCGAGTTCCTGCGCGTGCGCCCACCCATTTTCTCAAGCACCACCAACCCGATGGAGCCGGAGATTGGCTTCGCACCATCGGAAAGAAGCTCGACCTCCTCCCCTGCACCGACCGGGAGCGAGTGGCCTTCGCCACTCACTAGCTTCAGGGTCCCGCCGCTGAATGGTGGGACAATTATCGTGAGTCCCAGCCAGAGGACCACGTGGTGACTTGGGCGGAGTTCACCATCGCCTTTCGTGCCACCCACGTCCCCGCCGGTGTCATCGCGGTGAAACAGCAAGAGTTCCGCGACCTGCAGCAAGGCAACAGGACCGTCATGGAGTACCTCCATGAGTTTCAATCGCCTCGCCCGCTACGCACCGGAGGAAGTGCGCACCGACGCCCTCCGCCAAGCCAAGTTCCTCCGGGACTCAAGGATGATCTGTCCATCCAGCTTGTCGCCACCGACTACGCCGACTTCCAACGGCTAGTCAACAAAGCGCTCATCCAAGAGACTGAGTAAAACAGGCTGGACCTCAAGAAGAGGAAGATGATCGCCTTCAAGAACCAGCAGGTGAACTCTCAGAGGCCCCGCTTCATCCCTCCGCCACCAGCACCCGCCTACCATCCTCGGCCTGCCTACAGACCACCTCACGCCGCCGGTGGATCCAACGCCGGGCATCCTCGCCCCGCTCCACCAGCTCCGGCCGCTCAGCCGATGCCAGCCGCCAAGGCTCCGATCTTGAAGGATCGCCAAGGGAGGCCGGTGGTCTGCTTCAACTGCCGCAAGGAAGGGCACTATTCGCACCAGTGTCCTCACCCCAAGCAGACTCAAGGCGCGGCACCCAACCAGGGAGTTCACGCCCGCGTCAACCATATCAGCGCGGAGGAAGCTCAGGAGGCTCCCGAAGTCGTGCTCGGTACGTTTACTATGAATTCCGTACCGGCCGTAATATTATTTGACTCTGGAGCAACACACTCCTTCGTCTCGGAAGATTTTGTGAAAACAAACGAACTGGACGTGCTCCCTCTACCCATTCCCATGGTGATTGCCACTCCCGACAATAGGACCTTAGCCCGCTTATACAGCCCTAAGGTTCAAATTGACATCCAAGGAGTACTGTTTCAGGCCGAGCCAGTCCTCATCAAATGCACCGGACTCGACCTTATACTAGGGATGGATTGGTTGATGAAGCACAAGGGAGTGATCGACTGTGCCAACAAGTCCGTCACGGTGACCAACCCTGAAGGCGCGGTCATCACCTTTCGAATGACCAGTTGCAAGCCACCCGGAGCATCTCTTCGCTCGATAGCTCTTGAAGAGATACCCATAGTCAAGGAGTTTGCAGACGTCTTCCCCGAAGACCTACCCGGAATGCCTCCCAAGCGGGACATCGAATTCAGAATCGAACTTGTCCCCGGGACCACTCCAATCTCCAAGCGCCCGTACCGGATGGCCACTAATGAACTAGCTGAAGTCAAGAGCAACATCGAAGACCTAGAGCAAAAAGGGTATATTCGACCGAGTACCTCACCCTGGGGTGCACCGGTTATATTTGCCATGAAGAAGGACAAGACCAAGAGGATGTGCGTGGACTATAGAGCCTTGAACGACGTGACCATCAAGAACAAGTACCCATTGCCTCGGATCGACGACCTGTTCGATCAGCTGAAAGGATCCTCGGTGTTTTCCAAGATTGACCTCAGGTCAGGTTATCACCAATTGAGGATTAGGGAAGAAGACATACCAAAGACTGCTTTCACCTCCCTCTATGGACTCTACGAGTACACCGTGATGTCGTTCGGACTCACGAATGCCCCGACCTTCTTCATGAACATGATGAACAATGTATTCATGGAGTTCCTGGACAAGTTCATCATCGTATTCATCGACGATATCCTCGTTACTCCAAGACCAAGGAAGAACACGAGACTCACCTCCGTCTGACCCTCGGAAAGCTAAGGGAGCAGCAACTGTATGCCAAATACAGCAAATGCGAATTTTGGTCGTTTGAGGTGAAGTTCCTCGGCCATGTTATATCTGCTGGAGGAATAGCAGTGGACCCAACCACCGTTGAAGCGGTAACCAACTGGCTACAGCCCACGACCGTGACCGGGATCCGGAGTTTTCTCGGATTGGCCGGATACTACCGCCGGTTCATCGAGAATTTTTCCAAGATCGCCAAGCCTATGACCAGACTTTTGCAGAAGGAAGTGAAGTTTGAATGGACCCCCGACTGTGAAGAAAGCTTCCAGACCCTCAAGAAGAAGCTAGTGTCAGCCCCTATTCTGACTCTGCCAGACATCCGGAAAGACTTCCACGTCTACTGTGATGCCTCTCATCAAGGATTGGGATGCGTCTTAATGCAAGAAGGGAAAGTGATATCCTACGCCTCCCGGCAACTGAGACCGCATGAGCTGAACTACCCAACCCACGACCTGGAACTAGCAGTCGTGGTTCATGCCTTGAAGATATGGAGACATTACCTTGTGGGGAATCGGTGTGAGGTCTTCACCGACCACAAGAGCCTCAAGTACGTATTCACCCAACCAGATCTAAACCTCAGGCAAAGGAGATGGTTGGAACTGGTTAAGGATTACGACTTGGGCATCCATTATCATTCGGGCAAAGCGAATGTGGTGGCAGACGCCCTTAGTCGAAAAGGGTACTGCAATGCCATCATGGTTCAGGACCAAGCTCCTTTACTTTACAAGGAGATGGAAAGGCTAAACCTAGGGATCACCACTCGAGTGTACCTCGCTGCCTTGGAGTCTCGGCCTATCTTAATAGACCAGATCCGAGAAAAGCAGAAGGAAGACGCAGACATCCTGGAGATCCAGCGGAACAT
Organism: Zizania palustris; assembly: GCA_019279435.1. Taxonomy (NCBI): domain Eukaryota; kingdom Viridiplantae; phylum Streptophyta; class Magnoliopsida; order Poales; family Poaceae; genus Zizania; species Zizania palustris. The sequence goes on along the minus strand of JAAALK010000283.1, from coordinate 105,635,292 downwards.
GAGGAAGGGTAAAGCCCCCGGATTTTCTGAGGACGAGCATGGTACCATCTTGTTCGGAAACCGGATCTGCGTACCCGACGAACCTGAGTTGAAGACCCTCATCCTTCAAGAAGCCCACGATACTCTATACTCCATCCATCCCAGGAGTACAAAGATGTATCAAGACCTGAAGGAAAAATATTGGTGGGTCAGCATGAAGAGGGAAATAGCTGAGTATGTGGCCAAGTGCGACACATGCCGACGAGTCAAGGTAGAGCATCAGAGGCCTGCCGGACTTCTTCAACCTCTCAAGGTCCCTGAATGGAAGTGGGAAGAGATAGGAATGGACTTCATCACGGGACTGCCGAGGACCCAAGCTGGTCATGATTCTATCTGGGTGATCGTCGACCGACTCACCAAGGTAGCTCACTTCGTTCCGGTCAAGACAACTTACACCATCGCCAAGTTGGCTGAGTTGTATATGACCCGGATCGTGTGCCTTCACGGAGTTCCTAAGAAGATTGTATCTGACCGCGGGAGTCAGTTTACCTCCAAGTTTTGGAAGAACCTTCAAGAGGAACTCGGCACCCGGCTGAACTTTAGCACCGCCTATCATCCACAGACTGACGGTCAAACCGAAAGGGTCAACCAGATATTGGAGGATATGCTTAGAGATTGTGCTCTAGACATTGGCGGAATGTGGGACAAGAACTTACCGTATGTAGAGTTCTCCTACAACAACAGCTATCAAGCCAGCCTGCAAATGTCCCCGTTTGAAGCACTCTATGGACGTAAGTGCAGAACGCCGTTGCTCTGGGATCAAACTGGAGAGTCGCAACTGTTTGGGACTGATCTATTAAGAGAAGCTGAAGAGAAGGTTAAGATCATAAGAGACCGATTGAAGGCAGCCCAATCCCGGCAAAAGAGCTATGCCGACAACTGTCGAAGAGACCTAGCCTTTGAGGAGGGCGATTATGTCTATCTCTGAGTCACTCCCCTCCGTGGCACTCAAAGCTTCAACATGAAAGGCAAACTAGCACCCCGCTACGTTGGACCTTTCCAGATCCTCCGACGACAAGGAGAGGTGGCATATAAACTTGAACTGCCTCCATCCTTGGCAGGAGTTCATGATGTGTTCCTTGTCTCTCAGCTAAAGAAGTGCCTCCGTGTACCCACTGAACAAGCCGACCTTCAGCAGCTCAATGTCCAAGAAGACTTGACCTACATAGAGAAACCCATCAAGATCTTGGAAACCAAGGAGAGAGTAACCAGAAGCCGCGTTGTTCGCTTCTGCAAGGTTCAATGGACCAACCATCCCGCCGAAGAAGCCACTTGGGAAAAGGAAGAGGAACTGAAAGCCCAATATCCCGAGTTATTCGAGTAGCGTTCCAATCTCGAGGACAAGATTCTTTGTAAGGGGGATAGGTTTGTAACACCCCAAATTTTCACTACAATAAAAATATTATTAAATTCAATTTCCTGGACTATATATTTCTGAAAATACTTTAAATACCCGTTTATACCCAGTTGAACTACAGCATAGAGTAGATGGCCAAATTAGGAGGTGAAACTTTTTGTATATGATCCTAAGACCAAGATATATTTTTGAGAATTTTTATAAATTTTTACCCAGCATGGAAGTAGCCCTATTATTTTAAATCAATTTCTGCAATTATTTTTAATCAGAAAATAGTTTTCAAACAGTATTGGGCCCTCTCCCTCCTTTCTCTCTCTCCCGGCCGGCCCAGCCCATCGCCCGCGCTCGCCTTAGGCTGACAGCCTGACCCCACCTGTCGGCGCCGACTGCCTCCCCTCGCACGCGCGCCCGACGCCACGGCCCCACCCGTCAGCTGCCTCCCTCGCTCGTTCGCGCTCACTGGCATGTGGCCCCCGCCTGTCAGATCTGTCGTCCCCACGAGATCCACCCCGGATCCCCCCCCTCGATGGCCGAAGCCCTAACTCCGCCTAGGATCCGCCCTCGCCGGCCCCCTCCCTTTAATCCGACGCCTGCAATGAATTCCCCTCAACGCGCCGACCGTTTCCCCCTATTAATCTCGCCCGATTCGCGTCCAGGTGCGTTGAACCGCGTTCAACCCGAGCTCGCCGGCGTCAAAGCGCATTTATCCCCGGCCACCGTCGATTGCGCCCTCCCTGCCCCCGCCGGTACCCCTATATAAACCACGGCCCTCCACCGCGTTCGGTTCACGCACCCAATTGCACTCAGACCAAGCCGAGCGCCCACCCTTCACCTTTTAGTGCAATCCCCCTATTTCACCTCCGGCCAACACTCGTCGTCGCCTCGGACCATCCCCGTCCGTGCCTCTGCCACCGTCGTGACCGCCGGGACCTCACCGACCTCGGCCACCACTCCGTCGACGATGAACCTCGCCGGATCGCCGTCGCCACCAAGGACCCGAGCACCGTCGCCGCCTCCGCTCGTCGCCGGCCTCACCCCGTCGACCTTTTCTCACCGCTGAGGTACCCTCGCGATCCCCGTGGCACCCTCTTTCCATTTTAGGCCTTAGCTTCGACTGCCATCGCTCGCCTTGGCCCCTGGCCCGCTCGCCGTCGTCGGAGAAGACGACCGGCACGGGTCGAGTACCCGTGCCGTGTCGGATTCGATCCGCGCCGTGCGATCTGGATCTAACGGTACTGATTTAATCCCTCGTGCGGTTTAATCGGCGCCGTTGGATCTGTGCGAAGGGGTACGTTTTAATCTCGTGCGTCCGTTAGTTTTAAAACCCCGCATCGCATCTAAGCCGTCCATCGCGTACCGGTTCGAACGTTTTAATCCTTGCCGTCCACGTCACTTTAACTCCCCCGCCTCGCCCTCGCGCGTCGGATCTGGATCTGACGGTCCAGATCGTCCCGGCGCACACACACAGTGTGCGGGTTCACTGTGGGCCTGGCTCACCGTGGACCTGAGAGGGTTTAAATTTGAAAATAAATTCCAGAAAAGGTTTAAAACTTGCAAAATTCATATCTGGCTCATTTGAACTCTAAAAATTACCATTTCAATTTCAGAAAATTCATAATATTATTCTCTACATGTTTATACAATAAAAACAGTAGGTTTACTTTGACTTTTTCATGTTTATTTAAATAAATATTCAAATGCCCTTAGAATTAAAACATGAATTCAAATATTTAAACTTCAGAAAAATTCATATTTATTCCTTTTCTGTTCATGTACTGAAAACCACTAAATTAACATGGACCCTTAATTTTAAAATTTATCAGGAAGTTTAATAGGAGGCTATTCACATTTAAACACCCCTTTCTAAAAAGGACAACTTTTAATTCCTTTAAAATTTATTTATGAAATAAACCATAGAACCTTAAAAATTGAATTTATTTTATTTTTAATTAAACCAACTTTAACTTATGTGCTTATAATGTAATGTTATATTGTTTGATTGAATGTTATGTTCTTTTTATTTTACTTTACTATATCAAAAAGACTACGACGCCGTCGAGGAGCCGGAGTACTTCCCCGAAGTCCCTCCCTCTCCCTTTGCTGAACAAGGCAAGTCACCAAACCAATCTTTTGAGCATATTGAACCCATGTTTGATTAAACTATCGCTAAAACACATAGGTTATATATGCATTAGTCAAATGAACCCTTACAATATATTTATTTAGGATCCCCCGACCTTGATGTGCAACCCAAGTCATGCTCTCTAGCCTAAACTCCTTGTCACCATATTATAAATGTTATTAGCTAGTGTCCAATGTATCGACACGATCGCTATAGGATAAAAATGAGTCGTAGTACATGGTTCTACTATATGATCCCCATCGTTTCTTATCTATGGAATTCTGTCGTTGTTGGAGTTGTGGTTGTGAGTGAATGCATGGTGGGTTCCGGGTGCAAGCTAGGGCATTGGTCGGTAGCACCCGGGGCACTATAAGGACCGGTCTGAGCGATCCGTTGCAATACACTTACGTACTAACCACAAGTCTAGTGGGTAAGTCCTAACTAAGGTATGGGTTGTTCCAAACCGAGGCCACCATTTGGAGATGGGTCAAGTTGCACCTGCGGGTGACTTGTACCAATGTGGCGCAAAAGGGGGTGCGACATTAGCGGGGATGCGGCCCGGCGCGCCGGCGAAAGCTAGAGCGGGTGGTTATCGCTTGGAACATTTCATGCCGAGGTTTTGGCACGAGTTCCCGTAGTATGGGTCATCTCATTTGGGATGAGTGCGTGCCTTGTGGGTACAATAGTACATCTCTGATCAGAGTCTTAAATCTCTTCGAAAAGCCGAGCCCACGGTCAAGGGCGGGTTGCGTGACATCCCCCAGTTAGTTTACTTTGGATATGTATGTGCATGATTGATCGACATGTAAGGACTGTTGTGCGAGGAGGTAAAACGTACTCCTCGAGTTAGTTGATGTTGTTGATATTCATGTTTACTTTTCCGCATGATTAAAAAGTGATTACACTAAATGCAATAACTGAAACTGTACTTTTCCGCAATGTTAGCCATTACCCTTCCTTGTTTATTATCCTGCAATACTACTTGCATTTGCGGTGGCTTGTTGAGTACTTTCTGTACTCATACCCGTTGGACCCCACAGAGGATGCTTACTATGAAGACGGTCTGGAGTAGCGACCCAGTCGAGAAGAAAGATCCTGAAGGAGATGTTCGTCATGCCGCTCTTTAATTATTTTTATTACTGTTTTTACTAAAACCTTGATGTAATAAATATGGTCTGCGTACCATGAATACTGTCGTATGTACGTTGTCGCATGATGAACCTCTTGTATTATTGTTTTTCTTATGAAATTCAATAATGTCTCGATTTTGGTAAATCGGGGCGCTACAGTATCTCAACTAATACTTTTGTACATTGTAGCATAAATAAGAGAGCGCACAAGAGAAGAAAAGGAAACAATGTAGCATAACATATTGAAAGTAAAGGTAGAATAAAAGTAAGACTATTTGATAATTTCCGTAGAGTTTCTCGAGGAGAAAGTTTGTTTTCAACGCTAACCATGGTCATCTTAATAGTCAAACATGGTACCTTCAAGGAGCATTCCACACACTTCTATTAAAATTGCATATAAATGCAAAACAGTTGGTAAAACAGATACATGGAAAAATGAAAACACATGGAAGTGGACATAAACACCACAAGCAGCACCAATGGCAACATAACTATTGGGGGGAAAATACTTCATCCCCAGGACCTTAGAGATCAACAGTCAAAGATAATTCACCACCATCAAAGCTTGCGTTCATCTCCGGAGATGATGAAATTTCTAAGCCGAAGGATACTTCGGCTTCATGGTTCAAAGGTATCCTTCGAAGGCTCCGAAGCTACAGTGGAAAACAGCAAGACTGATAAGACGTCTACCTTATCTACCGTCTCCGGATACGTTTTACTATTTTAACCCTATTCGGGGTACCGAATAGTTTCCACTATGTCGGTTGTAATTGAGGGGTAAATATGTATTTTCCTTATAGTTTTGACCTATAAATACCCCCTTTCTTACCCTGTAATAGGCATCGAATACTCAGCTATTTAATACACTATTTCAGACTATTTTGAGCTATTATCCTATTCGGAGGCTCGAAATAGTTCTCAACACAAACTCTCCGTTTGTTAGTTCATAATCTTCAAGAACCTGTTAGCGTAATCTTTTACGCCAACAGTTGGCGCTGTCCGCGGGGAACCTAGTTCTAAAAGCTAGTTCTTTGCCGCTGACTGCACTTCGAATAGCACTTGCAGAGGGAGATTCAGAGTCTCAAGATTTCGTGCACCCTTTGGTAAGGGGCTTCCTAGTGTAGCTCGAAGGCCTTTCCTCACCTTCCAAAACCAAGTCTTCAGTCTTCGGACCTCATCATCATTAGCTATGCCTCCCAAGTGGAGCCTAGCCTCCGATCCTCCCCAAAGGTCCCCTCGGACCAATGGAGCAGGACCGTCAGTTATCCCGCTAACCCCCGAAGGGATCGCCGGACATCGAGCACCCAGAGGCCCTCGAGCCGCTCCCATGGTGCTCCAAACTGACTACACTAGTTCCCGAGACCCGGTGCTCACCTCCGAAGGAGATGAAGACCTTCCTAAAGATGAGGCTACCCAAGTAGCGTGAGTTCAAGAGGAAGTGGCAAGGTGGAGGCAAGAGGCTTCCGACCGACTCCGCTCTCAAGCTTCCACTCATGCTCCAGAAGGGCCTCAAGATGGCGGTGCAGGCAATCTTCTCGAAGCTATCCAAGTCCCGGAGGAAGCCTAGAATACATCCTTCGATGAAGAGTCTCCATTGCATCCGGACCTGCAGAAGGTGCCCTTCGACCCCAGGTTTAAAGCCTCGAAGCTGCACAAATACTCTGATGGGTCTGACCCCAAAGAATTCTCTCGTTCGTATGCTTTGACAATAGAAGCCAGTGGAGGGGTGCGTAACACTATGGTGAAGTGCTTCCCCCTCACTCTTGAAGGTGTAGCTCTTCGATGGTTCTAGTAGTTGATGCCACGCGCGAAGGGGTGCTGAACCTAGATCACCTCATCAAGCTTCATCGGAAACTGGTGTCGTCTGTAGCACAGTTGATGGCATACTTCGAACAATATGCCAAGGCAAAGGAAGGTTGCCTCCGAAGAACAGTGACACCTGCACTAGCCCTTCGAGAAGTGAAGACGGAGCCTGAAGTCCCAACCTCTCCTCAAGCCCCCCTTGAAAATCGTTTCAATGATCACAGGTGGGGATAGAAGCACTTCCGCTTTGAGGTGTTGAACATTGCACCATCTGCCCCAAAGACACCTGTCAACTTTCAACAGGTGCAAGGCTTCAAGGTTGGTGCTTTGAAGCCCCAAGAAAGAGTAGCTGGCAGGCGCCATAGCTTCTTCTATTGTGTGCATGGCGAGAATAGAAGCCATGACATGAAGGATTGTAAGTCTGTATTAACCCTTCGGGCTGAATACCTTGGATGAAGTACAGGGCGAGGTACTTCGGATCGAGCCCCTCTAGCGGCACGTTTAGAGCCCATGCAAACCGTGGCTCGGGCTGGCATCCCCAAAGCACCAATGCAACTCCCGGTGGCCAATATTATGCCACCACCGAAGCAGGAAGATCCCCAAGATCGCAGCAAGCGAGTGGTCCTACCCATCTCCGGAGGGGGGACCCTCGGTAATATGTAAAAAAGGCAGCGACGAAAATATGTCCACGAAGTAGGGCACATATGGACGTCGAATTCTGCGGTAGGAATGCCCGAGTGGTCCCATGTACCTATTTCCTTTACTGCCAATGATGTTGCTAGGGTGAAATTCCCTCATGCTGACCCCCTTGTCATTTCAGCTGATATAGCGGGAGTCGAAGTTCGAAGGATCCTGGTAGACGGCGGGAGCTCCGCATATATACTCTTTGTCCAGGCCTTCGACCAGATGAGCATTCCTCGGAGGCATTTACTTCCGGTGGCCCGCCCACTCCAAGGCTTCGCAGGTCTGCCTCTCGATGCCCTTTGTCAGATAAGCCTCGAGGTTGCCTTCAGAGAGGGGCCCTTGTCCAGGTGGAGGAAGTGATCTTCGACGTCGTCGATGCCCCATATGCCTATAATGCGATTTTTGGACGGGGAATGTTGAACCAGTTTAGGGCTATAACACATCATAACTACTTATGTATCAAGATGCCCACGCGAGGTGGAGTTCTCACTAGCTCAGGAGACCAAGCTGTAGCCCGAAGAACGGAGTATGGCCACGGTCAGCCATTTGACCCTCGGCAAGTGCATAGTGTGTCAGAGCACACAGAGAAGGCTTCGAAGTATTCAAACTCCTCGAAGGGCCTTTCCCTAAAGCCAAGGCCGGAAGGTGATGTCGCCATGAAGATAATCCTGAAAGATGGTAAGGAGTACCGAATATAGTTCAGCAAGGGGCTACCTTCGGAGATAGCTACATAACTAGAGGAAGTAGTCAAACCGAATTTGGATATCTTTGCTTGGACTGATGAAGACATCATCGGGGTTGATCGGAGTATCATCGAGCATACTTTGCTTGTCAACCCGAAGGCTAGGCCAGTGCGCCAGGGGCTCCGTAAGTTATCAGCAGAGAGGGCAGACCTCGCCAAGGTAGAACTGGAAAAATTGCTAAGGGCTGGCATCATCAGGAAAGTAGCCCACACGGAGTGGCTTGCTAATCATGTTTTTGTCAGGAAGAAGGGCTCCGGCAAGTGGCGCATGTGCATTGATTTCACATCTTTAAACAAAGCATGCCCGTGAGACCCCTACCCTATGCCCAGAATAGACCAGCTGGTGGATTCTACAGCTGGCTCCGAATTACTGAGCTTCCTAGATGCATACTCCGGTTATCATTAGGTCTGGCTAAAGCGCGAAGATGAAGCCAAGACGAGTTTTATAACTCCCTCCGGAGTATTTTGTTATGTTCGAATGCCTTTTGGCTTGCGGAATGCCGGAGCCACCTTCTCACGTTTGATAGCTAAGGTTCTAGGTCATCAAATAGGCCGAAATGTTGAAGCCTATATGGATGATATTGTAATAAAGAGTGTTGTAAAGCACCATCATAGCCTAGACCTAGCTGAAACATTTGAGAGCCTCCGATCATGTGGAATTCGCCTCAACCCTGAAAAATGTATATTCGGGGCGCAAGCAGGAAAACTGCTAGGGTACTTAGTTTCGAGTAGGGGAATCGAAGCTAGCCTGACGCAGGTAAGCGCATTGCAAAGAATGGCTCCACCAGAAAATCTGAAGCAGGTCCAGAAGCTAACAGGACGGCTCGTAGCTCTCAGCAAATTCCTGGCCAGATCAGCCGAGCGAAGCCTTCCAATTTTTAAAGCTCTAAAGGGGTCCGAAAGTTTCAATTGGACTCCGGAGTGCCAGAAAAGCTTCGACGACATTAAAGATTACCTCAGAAGCTTGGCAACACGTATTGTGCCCCTCCCGGAAGAAACTCTCCTTCTTTATCTTGCAGCAACGGGCTCCGCGGTAAGTGTAGTATTGGTCAAGGAAGTTGAGCTTAAAGGAAAGCTGGTGCAAAACCAAGTTGACTTTGTCTGACAAGCTTTGTCCGGAGCAAAGACAACATACTCTGAGCTCAAAAAATTTGCTTATGCTTTGGTAATGGCCTCGCGGAAGCTAAGGCATTACTTTCTAGCACATAATCTAATGGTTCCTACCTTGTATCCCCTTGGTGACATGCTTCAGAGCAAAGATTCTATGGGTAGGATCGGAAAATGGGCTATCGAGCTAGCCCTCTTTGGTATTTCCTTCATGGCGAGAACAGCTATCAAATCTCAGATCATAGCTGACTTCGTGGCCAAGTGGACTCCATCTGTAGTCTGGGCTCTAGAAGAAACCTCCGATGGTTTATGGACAATTTTTTCCAACAGAGCCAATCAGTCATCTAGTGTCAGAGCTGGAGCTGTGATAATATTGCCGTTAGGGTAGAAGACCATGTATTCTGTGAGGCTCAACTTTAAGACCACCAATAATATCGCAGAGTATGAAGGGATCCTACAAGGCCTCTGAAAGGCAAAAGTGCTTGGAGCAGCAAGAATTATAATTAAGACAGATTCCCAAGTCATCGCAAGGCATGTTGACAAAAGCTTTCAAGCCAAGAACCCGCATCTTGCAAAGTATCTAGAAGAAATCCGCAAGACAGAAGCAATGTTTAAAGGATTTTCTGTTCGGAGTATTCCTCGCGCAGATAATAAACTTGCAGACATTCTAGTGAAGGCTGCAGCCGGAGCATTGGACGTCCTGGAGGGTGCTTTTTATGAAGAACTTATCAATCCTACCGTAAATCAATTACCCTCCACAGAAGTCCTTTGCATCCCAGCTGCAGATTGGCGGACTCTGATAATGGATGTCCTGCAAAATAGCGCGGTCTTGTCAGAAGGTCCGGATTTCCGAAGGTTGCAAGCAAGGGCTCGTAATTATGAGCTTGTCAATGGGATATTATACAAAGCTGGAGTTTTTTCTCCCCTACTTCGGTGCATCTCACAACCCGAGGGCCAAGATATATGTAACATCCCAAGAATTAAAAATAAATAAAATAAAGAAAATGAATTTTCAGGAATTATTAAATTGAAGAAAAGACTAAAAAACCCTATTTAAGCCAAATAAGGAGGAATACTTCAAAATTTAAACCTGAGAAATTTATGGTAGAATCTAGAGGCCACGACATATTTTTAGGAATTTTTACCAAATTTTATCAATAGTGATTCAACCTCTAATCAAATAAATGATTTACTGGAATTATTTTAATTGGAAAATGCTTTTAAAAACCTATTGGGCCGCAAACCCCCAATTCGCCTCAAGCCCGGCCCAACCCAGCGCCGTGTCACCGCCAGGTAGGGTCTGCCTGTCATCGCATGCCCTTTCTTTCTTCCCCCACGCCTGCGTCACCTTGGCCCCACCCGTCAGCCGCACTCCCGCGTCCCTCTCTCTAGTCGCCCGGGCCCATCTGTTGGCCCTTTCCTATTTTGCTCGCCTGCCGACAGGTGGGGGCCACCTATTGTATCCGTCGTCCCTGATGGAACCCCCCTCCCCTTTCCTTCCCCGATGATCCCCTTCCATTTATCTGCCTCCCCGTGCCCGTTTTCGCTGAACTGATCGTGGGATTGCCTTCCCCGGTCGCCGATGACCTCCTTCTTTCGAAAGCCGACGCGGTTTCACGTTTATGGAAGCTAGCCCATCTGTTTGGAAGCCTTGTTGGAGAATTCCGGAAACCTCATCGGGTTTCCTCGGTAAAGCCTTCCATCCCCTCACCGGCGACCCCCTTATTTAAGCCCTCGGCCTACGCTGCACTCCGACCACCCCTAAAGCCCTAGCCAGAGCACTCCAGAGTGCCGCTGACGTTTTTTGGCCTTTAGCTCTGCTTTGCCTCCGGCCACCGCTCGCCGACGACTCGAGTCACCGCCGCCCTCGCCGACGACACCTCCATGATCGCCATCCCTCGCCCATCACCGGCCTCGCCTCCGTTAGTCTAGTTCACCGCCGGAACACCGCCGCCACCACCAACCCGAGGGATCTTCATCGCCCCTCTTCGTTGCCGGTCACCGCCAGCTCACCGCTGCCACCTCCACCGATACGCCCATGTTCCCTGTGATCCCCTCTCTCCGTTTTAGGCCTTAGCTTGGTCGGTTGACCACCACCATCGCTAGAAAACCCTCGCCGTTGCGTCGCTGGAGTCAGGAACGAAAGGGGCAAGTACCCCTTCTGTGCATGCCGTGCCGGACGACACCCTAACCGCGCGATCGTGATCGAAGGCTGAGATTAAATCCTAGCCCTCGATCTGGTCAAAGCAGTATCGAGGCCTCACAGCCGTCGATCACCACTTAACGCCTCCCGCCTCGCGCCTGACCGCTCGATCTTGATCAGACGGTCCAGATCGATCTGGTTCATGCGCAGAGTGCGTGAGTCCACGGTGGGCCTGGCTCACCACGGACCATATCCCATTTTCTGTTTAAAATAAAATTCAAAAATTGATTTAAACTTTGAAAATTCATAACTTGCTCATTTTAACTCCACATTTCACCATTCAAATTTCGTAAAATCAATCTTTTTATTCTCTATAGACTTATGCCATAAAAACAATATGTTACTTTGGCACAAAATATTCTTATTAATTAAATGAATAAAAACCCCTTAGGAATAAATTGATATTTCATGACTTTAGAATGTTAAGGGGGTTTATCCCTTGTTTTAATACATTCACCATAACTTTAGAATGTTAAGGGGGTTTATCCCTTGTTTAAAACCATACACTTGTATGTATATGTGTTGTAATGTTTTTATTGTTTATTGAATGTTGTGTTTACTTTTTCCGTATCGAGAAGACTACGAGACCGTCGAGGAACCGGAGTATTACCCCGAGGTTCCACCGTCGCCATTTGCTGAGCAAGGCAAGTCACAACATCCATTTTGATCATAATTGAGCCCAAGTTTTATTTAAATATCGCTATAACACATAGTATATAATTGCATTAGTCTAATATCAAGCCCTAAAATTATAATGATTAGATCCCCGTCCTTGTGTGTAAACCCAAGCCATGCTTATCGAGCCTTAACTCCTTGTCACTCTACAATATTATATTAGCTAGTGTCCAATGTACCGACACAACTGCTATTGGATAAAAGAATGAGTCATAGATAGATGAATTCTACTATATGTATTCCCCGGTTATTCTCGTCTCTGGACTCTGTTGGAGTTGGCTATGTTATAAGTATGGTGGGTTCCAGGTGCAAGCTAGGGCATTTGTTGGTCGGACCCGGGGAACTATAAGGACCGGTCTGCGGGATCTTTCTCAAAGCACTTTCGTACTAACCACAAGTCTAATGGGTAAGTCCTAATTGGAAGTATGGAACAAACCGACTCAATGCACCATAGTGGAGGGGGCAAGGGGCAACCTATGGGTGACTTGTATGGATGTGGCTCAAGGGGGGTATGGTGTTGGCTCGACGTGTCGGGGCACCATATGAAACCCATAAGAGGGTGCTATTGGGTTGGAGCATTCCATATGGAAGGTTTTGGCACGAGTTCCCGTGGTATGGGTCATCTCGTTACACTTTGGTGTATGGGATGAGTGCGTGCCTTCTGGGTACAGTGGTACACCTCTGATTAGAGTTTTAATCTTTTCGAAAAGCCGATCCCACGGTCAATGGCGGGTTGTGTGACTTCTCGTAGTTAGTTTACTATTGCTTGAATGTTTGTGTTATTCATGGCATGTAAGGACTATTGAGCGAGGGTGGGCTGACTGTACCCCTCGAGTTAGAAGATGATGCATACACATGTTTACATTTCGGTATTAATAACTTGATCACATTTAATTGCTTTACAAATATGCTTTTCCGCAAAATTATCCACAACCTTCCTTGTTATTACTCTGCATTATATTTGCATCCGGTGGCTTGTTGTGTACAATTGTACTCACCCCGTTGACTTACACCACTAGAGCCCATCTACTACGAGGAGGATGAAGGTCTGGAGTAGCGACCCAGTCAAGGCGAGACTGGAAGGAGGCATTAATCTAGGACCCTTATTTTATTAGTTTCTCTTTTACTTTAACACTTTTGTACTAATATGGTCTACGAACCATGAATGCTTGTCGTATTTTACGCGGTCGTGTGATGAACGTCTTGTTTTATTATTTTTCTATGGAATTTCAATAAAGGTCCAGATTTATTAAATCTGGGTGTTACAATATACTTTGGGAAATTCACGAAGGCTTATGTGGAAGCCACCTAGCCCCCCGTGCTCTAGCAGGAAAGACACTTCGACAGGGCTAGTTCGAACCTGTCAAGCATGCAAGTGGATGGGTAGACGAAGCCACCGTCCAACAACACCCCTTCAAGTTATTGCCTCAGTATGGCCAATGGCACGATGGGGAATGGATCTCATCGGCCCTTTTCCAATGGCAAAAGGCAGCTTGAAGTTTGCAGTGGTAGCAATTGAGTATTTTTCTAAATGGGTCGAAGTTGAACCCCTAACTGCTATCACTTCAAGAAATGTGCAAAAATTCTTCTAGCAAAATATCATATGCAGGTTTGGAGTGCCAAGGGAGTTAACTGTAGATAATGGCACCCAATTCGAAGTTGAACCCTTTAAATAATTTTTCGAAGAATTGGGCATCAAGTTATGTTTCGCAGCAGTTCACCATCCACAATCCAACGGAGCCGTCGAGCGAGCCAATGGAAATATTCTCTCTGGTTTAAATCGAAGGATTGTCGGGCTAGCCAAAGGACTGTGGACCGAAGAAATTCCTAAGATTCTATGGTCCATTCGGACCACTCAAGCCAGGTCCACAGGCTTCACCCCATTCAGTCTGCTATTCGAAGATGAGGCCATGACTCCTACGGATCTCAAGGGTGGATCCCTTCGTGTAGTAGAGCCTGGAGATGAAGACAAGAGAAATACTTCGCTGGACTTGTCAGAAGAAACAAGGCTTCAAGCTGTCGCCAATCTGACGAAGTACCAAGACCAAACAAAGACATGGTATGACCCAAAGATAAAAGTGAACGAGCTTAAACCAGGTCATTTGGTATTGCGAAGTGTAATAGCTCCAGGGAAGCTAGGGAATAAATGGGAAGAACCATATATTATCCTACGCTCAGGGCGCCCCGCTCATTTAAATTAGCTAATTTAGAAGGGGAAGAGTTGAAGCATGCATGGTATGCAGAGCACCTTAAATGTTATTACGCTTAGGGGCTCCTTGTAATCAATTGTAAAAGTACCTTTCTAAATAAAAATGGAGGTTCGAATTGTGTTTACTCTTCAAATATCGCTTACTCCTGGTGGACGCATCAAGAGAACGGAGATGCTTGTGGAGTCGAGCATCTTTCAAGGAACCCAGACAACGGCCTTCGAATCATTGGTTCAAGGATTCTGTTGGCCAGCCTACGGATTCTAGGCTCTGGCTTGTTAGGATCCATAGCAGAGTCTAAGGACTTTAAAACAACAAATTTCCGGCCTCTAGGTTCGAAGCATCTGTAAAAGAGCTGAAGGTGGCCAGCCTATGGATTCCAGGCTCAGGCTTGTTAGGATCCATAGAAGAGTCTAAGGACTTTAAAAGAACAGATTTCCGGCTTCCGGGTTCGAAGCATCTGTAAAATAGCCAAAGGTGGCCAGCCTACGGATTCCAAGCTCCTGCTTGTTAGGATCCGTAGAAGAGTTTAAGGACTTTAAAAGAACAGATTTCCGACCTTTGGGTTTGAAGCATCTGTAAAAGTGCCGAAGGTGGCCAGCCTACGGTTTCCAAGCTCCAGCTTGTTAGGATGCGTAGAAGAGTCTAAGGACTTTAAAAGAACAGATTTCTGGCCTCTCGGTTCGATCCATCTATAAAAGAGTTGAAGGTGACCAAGCAATAAGGTTTCAAGGCTCCGGCCCAATGAAACACTTTTAAAGTCCTAAGTGACTTCTATGGGAGCTTACAAGTATAAATTTAGCTCCGAATCTTATAAACATCATAATACGAACGTACAGTTCTAAGAACTCTATGAAAGAGTAAAGTCTGATTACCAAGTGTTGTGCGAAGCATCAGATTGTTATATCAATCATTGTGTCCGACGGACCCTATCGCAACGCGTACGGTCCCCAACCCACAAGGAGGGGCAAGGGAGTAAGGAACAACAAAAAGATGCTTCCAAAGCAATTCATATTAATTGGATAATCATGTTATTACATCAAGAGAAGTTTTGGTCTAAGCCTAGATAGAAACAGAGACCCCTCTGACCTCTAGAGCTACTTCTAAGACCACTTCAACCTTTGGAGCTTGAAGCCTTCGGGATTTTCTTCTTAGTCCGAGTGTTTTTCTTCTTTGAAGCTCGCAATTTTTTCTGCTCCTCTTGAAGTTCAGCCCAAGACATAAGTCTTCCAGAGTTAGCCTCAGCTGCATCTTCGACTTGGTACTCCGAGTCTGACCAATCTACGTATTCGGAAGACGAAGATGCTCCTTCCTTATCCTCTTCCTTAATATAAGCTAAGACCTCGTGATGGACTTTAGGTTCTATCTCCCCTTGATCCCCTCGAGGAACAAAGAAGCGTGAGCATCGATAAGGCCTTAAGCTTTCGAGGACAGAACACTACCGACGGAGCCATTCGCTAAGTTCCAATACTTCAAAGTTGAGCTCCGAAGTACATGGCAAAACCTAAAAGAATAAACATCCAAAAAATGTTTCCTCGTTTATAAACTTTTCATTCATAAAAGGGGCTTTTACAAGGTTTCTTGTACATGCATAAGCGACCGATAAAGCTAAACATGTGGGTCGGCTGGCAGAGCAGGTGGGGTTAGAGCTGGTGAAGTCGGAAGCAGAGGCTTCGTCTGAGCTTGCTTCTGCCGGCGAGCCTCATCGATCCAAGATTTGGCTGCAGCTTTGTGGTCCATTTTCCAGATTGCCCAGAAAGCTTCCCAGGCAGGAACTACACCCTGCAAAGGACGCAACAGGTCCTTGTCGGCGAAGCCTGCAGGCGTTGAACCCCCAACCGGAGCAACAAAAATCCCAAGAGCTTCGATGTGACGAAGGACTCTGATCCCGGCAACTTGTCCGGAGATCTCTCCGTACCGAATGCTAGAGCCCATCATCAACTTCGTCGCCACTTGAATCATCTTTAGCTTCCGACCGAGGGGCTCGCTTGCTATAGATGAAGACGAAGGGCACATCATGCCGAAGTATTCCAACGTACCCCTAAGGGCATCCATGGTTTGCTCCGCTATGGCAACATTCTTCACTTCTGCCGCTTCCAGCCTAATAGCAGCAACATACACTTCGACCATCTTGGATAGAAAATTACTCTTCTGAGCCAGCGCTTGTTGAATTGTGTCTTGGAGTTCCATGAGTTGTGCTCTTGAGTTGGCTGCTGCTTGCCGAAGCTTCTCCACCTCTGCTGTGAGCACCACACACTCGGCCTCAGTCTCTTGGGCTGAAGTTTTGAGTGCAGCGCTGCTCTACTGCTTGATCTGAAGTGCTTCGTCGGTGGTAGCTCTGGCCCTCCGTTCCTCGAGGAGTTCCTCCTCCAGTCGAAGTGTTTTGTCTTTAGAGCTTTTAAGGGCAGACTGGAGGGTAGTAACCTTCATCTTGAGCCAATTAGTTTCGAGCTCATTGGAAGTCGCTGCCATTCTAGCAAGGACAAATTGCTGCAAAAAAGCAAGTAAGTACCAAGTAATTCCATTTATTGATTGAGTACACTTGAGGTGTGTTGCATACCTAAAGGGCAGCCCTTTCGTGGGCCAAATTGAGCTCTAGGGCTCTGGCTTCGCTCAAGACGGAGACCAATTTGGAGTTCACAACTTCTTGGCCTTTGTCCGCCAAGGGCTCTAGAAGCGCCCGGAGGCCTGTTTGTTGCTCCAAGAATGGAGCCAATAGAGGGAGCCAGGATAGGGCCTGGCGATCGTCTACCGCGGCCTCCTCCTCCGAATTGCTCGCCGAAGGATCATTGGAGGAGGGCGTCGCCGTCAAGGCAGGGAGGGGACCGAAGCTCGTCATGCTCTTACCCCTCCCCGGCACAAAAATCAGAGCAGGAACTCCGGCTGAGGTAGATCCTCCATCGACCGATGCCCCCTCGGCCAGAACTGCTTTGACCAAGATGACTCAAGTCGTCGGAGCTACTATGTTTGCCAGAGCATCAACTCCGAGAGAAGATGAAGCTCCATCTGTGATCGGAGCTATGCTACTCCTCGACGCACCTACAAAAATTAAGGTATTCAGTGAATATTTGTGGGTAATAGTTATTGCAGGAATTGTAAAGGCAAAAGTTTTGAAGTATACCTTCGTCTGCGCCTTGAGGGAGAATTGTGGGGTCCTCCAGGACTTCATACATTCGAAGGTACTCTTCGAGGTCATCTCCCGAAGTCTGCTCTGGTGTAGTCGCTGCAGGCACCTCGATCTCCGACACTATCACCCTGGCCACGGGTGAGTTAGGAAGGGCTGACTCATGTCCTAAGCCAACTGCAATGGGCTCGAGGGAGTGCGCTGTATCTGCTTCCGCAGCCTCTTGAGATGGAGCTCCGGCTGAGCCCAAGGCCTCGTCTTCACTGTCTTTGATAAGATAATTCTCAAGGGCCTTCCCCATTCGGGCATCAGAGTCTTTATCTCCGGAGTCTTCCGAAGACGAGCTCCGAATGCCCAAGGAGGAAGGCGAAGATACCGGAGTCGGTTGAGGAGGAGGTTTCGATGTCTTCTTCCCTTTCTTGGCGGGGGTATTGGTGACCTTCTTGGAAGGCTCAACACTGGCTTTCCTCTTCCGAGGGGCCACCCCGGTTAGGTTGAAGTCTGGCAGAGGTCGAGGCTCCATTCCGAGAGCCCTCCACACTCTGTTGAAGCCCTCCCAGCTTCCCACCAGCTCCACCCTTCGCTGTCTCTGCATCACCGTAGGGGCTCCAAGCACCCGTTCGGTGGCCTTCGCGATCTGCTTCGTAGCTAGCGCCAAAGGAGCCACTGAAAAGAGGTAGCATTTCATAAGTATGTTATCCATTTTCTAATATATTAATGCAAGAAGATCGAAGATTTACCTAGGCTTCGAAGATCTCCTTCCGAAGCATTTTGAAACACTATCGGCCAGTCAGCTTCGAGAGGCGGGATCCAGAGGGTGATGAATTCCTCTGCCAGATCCCGCATGCTCATGCGGCTGCTATTGAAGAGAGCAACCCAATCCGCGTTGAGAGCAGACTTGGGTTCAGAGTATCTTCTGCCTCCTTCCGGAACCAGATCTCCTGAAGAGACCCTATGAAGCTGGAATCTTCTCCGACTTCGGTGTAAAACCACCGGAGGATTCAGTTAGTATACCACCAGTCGTAGATGGCCTTCGGTGGGAAATGCTGCGCATGTTCCTTCCGAAGTTGGAAGTTGACAGTTCCGAATGCCGTCAACACCTTGGTATCTCTGGGTCCATCTTGAGGCTTCAATTGGCAAGTGGCTTCGTGGGTAGCGGCAAAGATCTCGGATCTTCCTTCACATCCTTTGGCCCGAAGAGCCCATTCGAATATCGCTAGCCTCGCAATAGCATTGGGGGACAACTGCGGCAAGGTAATATGGAACATTTCCAGTACCTCTGTTAAGAAATTGATGGCAGGGAGTCCCAGTCTAGATTCAAAGAACGCTTCGAAGACTACCACTTATCCACTCCGCGAGTCCTCATTCTAGGGCCTAGCTTCCCGGCCACTGCTTCTTTAATGGATTCCACAGTACTCATGGATTGGACGATGAGGAAGCTTTGTGGAATCGGTTTCTTGGATGGAGAGCGGAGCTCCCGAGGATTTTTGGGCCAAGAATCTCCTGGAACTCCCGCCATGGCCACTGTTGCTGAAGCCACCCATGCCTGCCTCTGCGCCAAGCAACTCACTGCCACTGGCATGGTCGCGCTGGTCCTCGCCATGAGTTGATCACTCAAAAGGTTGAGGAGATTATGAGGTTGAAGAAAGAAGGCTTCGAGCTTCAAATTCTGTAAAAAATTTCAGTGGGCTTCGACCCCCCTTTATAGCCTTTCCACTGGCTACTGCGCCTCGATCACGTTTGCATTGCATTTTCAACTTCTGCCGCTGACAGGTGGGACCAGGAGGTACAAAGGTGTGAACCCACGGTAAATCTAAGAAGCGTATTCGAGGGGATACTGTTGGGGGAAAATACTTCATCCTCAGGACTTTAGAGATCAACAGTCAAAGATAATCCACCAACATCAAAGCTTGCGTTCATCTCCGGAGATGATGAAGTTTCTAAGCCAAAAGATACTTCGGCTTCATTGTTCGAAGGTATCCTCCGAAGGCTCTGAACCTACAGTGTAAAATAGCAAGACTGATAAGACATCTGCCTTATCTACCGTCTCCGGATATGTTTTACTATTTTAACCCTATCCAGGGTACCGAATAGTTTCCACCATGTCGGTTGTAATTGAGGGGTAAATAGGTCTTTTCCTTATAGTTTTTACCTATAAATACCCCCTTTCTCACCCTGTAATAGGCATCAAATACTCAGCTATTCAATACACTATTTCGGACTATTTTGAGCTATTATCTTATTCGTAGGCTCGAAATAGTTCTCAACACAAACTCTCCATTTGTTAGTTCTTAATCTTCAAGAACCTGTTAGCGTAATCTTTTATGCCAACAATAACCTAAACTAATTTGGCCACATATCGACAAATTTAGCAAAACATTTTATTCCCCTTTCAAACAAAAAGTTAGTACATATGAATAGATGACACAAGCACCAACCAAAAGCACACCTACATTACTTCAGCAACTATGCGACATGCCCTGTTCACGCAGGTCACAAATAAGAAACTGCCATTACTTTAGCAACTATGCACAAGAATAATTAATGCCAACTTATATCACAGAAAATAGCTAGAGTTCAAAGTAACAAAACTCATAGTGAAGGCAGTGACGGGCTCTAGGGACGGCGGCGACAAGCTTCAAGGACCGCGGTGATGGGGGAGGCGTGGGCTCTAGGGACGGCAGCGCGGGCTCCGGGGACCACGGCGATGTGATCTGAGGGCAGCACGGGCTCCGGGGACAGCGGCGCGGGCTCCAGGGACCACAGTGAAGGGCTTCGGGGACCTCGACGATGGGCTTCGAGGCTGGCACGGGCTCCAGGGATGGCGGCACGGGCTCCAGGGACGGCGGCGCGGGCTCTGGGGATGGCGGCGCGGGCTTCGGGGACTGCGGCGACGGGCTCCGGGAGAGGCGGTGACGGGCGGAGTTCGACGGTGCAGTAGTTTAGTGTTTAGAAATGAAACTTGTTTTTCAGACGGTGGGAGTGAAAAGTATATATATGTGTATTAGTAGTGACGGGCGATGACGTCACCAGCCCGCCACTACTAATCCACCCGCCGCTGATGCTCGACTTAGTAGTGACAGGCCGCTGACATCACCTGACTGCCACTTCTAAAAGGAATAACAGTGGCGGGCTAGTGACATCAGCATGCCCGCCACTGATTACACCCGACCGCCACTACTAATAGCGGTAGGGATTATCTAGCAAACACTGCCTACAATGTCGAGAAATACTTTGTAGCGGAGTGGTGCAGGGGGCTCGCTTGGAGTCATGTGGCTCGAGGTTCGAACCTTCCTATCGGCAGACGGTTTGAGTTTTGAACCTTGCTGTTGGTGCCCAAACAATTTTTTTCAGTTCTTATTTTTTAAAATTTCAGCACTTTTTTATTGATGTTTAAATCCTCGTTTGAACTTGAATTTTTTTAACAATAAAAATACATCATAACTTATCAAATTTAAAAAATTGGTATTTTTCAGCCTCAGTTTACTGTTTTTTATTTCATTAAGTGTGTTATTATGATCAAAGTCAAAATAAGTTAAATTTGAACTACAAGACATGAAATAATTAACCAAAATTTTTGTTGTGTTATTATCCAATAAATTTAAAACCATTATAAAAAATGTATCTTTATATCCACACTCACAATCAAACACAATGTATATCCAAATTCACATATCACAACAAAAATCACATATCACATCCAAATTCACATTCAAACTTCACATATCACATCAAAAATCACATATCACATCCAAACTTCACATATCACATCCAAATTCATATATACATCCAAATTCACATCCAAACTTGAAACATAACGTTTATTGGAAAGCAAGTAAACAGACACAAGTCCGGGCTAGGGAAACCAGCTTAGACATCGAACCGCACACCAAACCAAAACACACTTCTGGCCCAAACCCAAAAGGAAGCTATGGTTTGCTCTTCTTCTTCCTCGGTCCACTATCTTCAAGCGATTCTTCTACTGCAAAACGAAATTCATCAACTTATACCAGTATCACTAGCAATTAATTTCAGGAAATTATTATCAGCAGATTGTAGAATAGTAAACTTCGACAAACCTAAGATACCATTTTCAAGATCATCCCTTTGCTTTGCCTTCTCCGAAATAGGCACCCCATCACGTTTAATTCTGGCACTCTGATGAAGCGCCATAGTTGGCGCCACATTCTTCATTGTTCTGGCAGGGTTCTTCCATCTCTTCCAATTCTCAACAAACCCAATCTCTTTCTGGTTAAACAGATGAAAAGCCTCAACTTGCCAATCCTCAACCAACTCGAAATCATCATGCAGTCTGAACTTCTCTCTCGCATTCACATAATCAACACCCCTTGACCGATAATCAATATTCGGATCCGGAATAAGCTCAACAGGCTCAACAAGAACATGGGAGAGTGTTGGCGTAATAGATTACACTAACATGTTTCTAGAATTTAGAAACTAACAAACGAAGTGTTTGTGAAGCGAACTATTTCAAGCCTCTGAATTGGATAATAGCTCAAAGCAGTTCGAAGATGTGTATTGAATAACTCAGTATTTGATGATCATTACAGGGTAAAACGGGGGGTATTTATAGGCCAAAACCTTAAGGAAAAGACCTTTTTACCCCTCTATTACAACCGACATAGTGGAAACTATTCGGTACCCTTAATAGGGCTAAAATGGTAAAAGACTAATCTAATGAGAAAGAAGATAAGTCTTCCATCTTAGCTGGCAGGGAAGGTCTCCGAAGAGACTGTATTCGAAGATATACTCCGAATAAGAGTCCGCTTTGTTCCTTTGAACTTGACCCAGTACTAAACCGAGGTTAAATACTGGAGAATTTTGGTTGAATAGATTGCCTTCGTCTTGTTACTATAGTGACCTCGAGGATGAAGTATTTTCCCCTAGTAGTAGCCCCTCGAATACGCTTCTCTGCTTGATCTGTAAAGTTAGGAGAGCAGTATACGCAAAAAAATAATCATGCGTAAGGGTTAACAAATTTAATTGACCTTCGGAATACACGAAGATTCATAACTTCGAAATGATTTCTAAGATAGTTATATTCGAACAATCCTGGAATCAATTTAAGAAGCTAGAAAGCCTTTTAGACTTAGACAAAATATCCGTTAGCCTTTTCCTTTCGTAAGAAGCTACACGGTGCGTTAACTTTGTAAACAGTAACGGTCAAGAATGCGAAACAGCAAATGTGAACCTAGGCTATAAATAGAGGACCTAGGAACTTCTCAAACACCTTTCTCACCGTCTTTGCGCAATCAAACTTTAACCTCCAAACTCTAGCTTTAAGTGTTCGGTTCGTCTCAATGGCGAAAACAAGCTTCAAGGCTCCCGGGGCGACTTCGGCCCTAGCTCGGCAACAGGCCATGGCGGCGGCAGCAGCAGCGGCGGCGTCAGCAGTGGCGGCGGTGGCGCCAGCGAGAATCCCCAACAGATCGGTCCTCACGACCTCCTCCTGGCTTCTTCAAAGTATCCTGACCAGTCTTACAAACTGGGGCCATCCACCTGCAAGAGGAAGACGATCGCAGTGGTGGTCGAGGAGAAGATTAGCTTGGAGATCAACGTCCGCAAAACCGGAAAGGAAGCCATCCCTTCGCTGTGGCCTGGTGAAGTTGTGGTCTTCGAAGCCTTCTTAGAGGCTGGGTTAGGACTCCTGGCGGTGGACTTCCTGTCGGAGGTATTAGATCTATTCCATGTCACCTTTCCTCAATTGTCTCGGAATGCAATAGCGCGCCTGGCTATCATGGAATGGGCGCTCCGAGATGAGGGCTACGAAGGAAGAGCGAAAATATTCGCAGCGCTGCACAAGGCATCTTGCCAGCCGAAGACTTACCAAGGCTCCGGAGGGGAGAAAATCGTAGTAGCCTTTGGGAGCATCAACTTTAGACTCTGAGATGAATTCCAGCTGTGATTTATAGCGAAGGTCATCTACGCCAGATGGTACACAGATTGGATTCTCCGGTGGTTCTATGCCAAAGTTGGAGCAGGCAGCCGTCTGGCAAGACCCCTGCAAGACATATACTTTCGAAGGGAGGCCGAAGTCCACCCAGATCCTGGCCAGCTCGAAGCTCGCCTTAGCCTGCTCCAAAAAATTAGTCGCCGTATGAGCATGCGGGACTTAGCGGAGGAGTTCATCGGGCTCCAAATTCCACCTTTGATGGCCAACTGGCCTATCACCTTCGAAGAAGATTCGGAGGGTGGACTCCAAAAAATTTCTTCGAACTTGAACCCTGCAGGTAACTTCGAAAACTACAACATGTTTTATATATGATTGTTCGATGAAATGACTAATGCAAACTCATCTTTTAGCTTCCCAAGCCCCTATGACTTCGGAGCAATTTGTTCGAGCTTTGGAGAAGATTCTTGGAGCTCCAACTTTGGCTGAAAAGGATTGGAGAAAGAAGTTGGTGGGCAGTTGGGAGCGACTTAACCGGGTATGCGGCATACTCGGAGTTGCAGCCCCCTCTCTTCCGGACTGGGTGCCTTCTAAGCAAGGCCCGAAGAAAAGGAAATCAGATGCTAGGACTCCGGCTCTGGCCAAGACTCCCATGAAAAAGTTAGCCCAGAAGCCAAAGAATGTGACTCCTTCAAGGCCTTTGGATTTGCCCTCCAATTCATCTAAAGATGATGGAGTGAGAGAAATGCAAAGGTTCCTCGTGAACCTAATTACCGAAGATGAAGCGCAGGCAAATGTTGTTGTAGACATTGATGACGTAGCAAGCGTGCCAGCTGCTCCAGGTAGCTCCGAACAGGCCGGGACCTCGAGTGTCCAGCCTGACTTGCCGCATCAAGAAGCCCCTGCTACTTAAGGCGGAGTCAAAGTTATAGCTGAATAAGCTTCGATTCTGGACAAAGCGGAAACTGTTGCTCCTAGAGAAGCTCCAACAGTCAACCCTTCGGTTCTAGACCCTGAGTCCAATGAAGACTTCGAAGTGGCCTTCGACCCTCCGAGTAGCCCCGTACTCATTCGCTGACAGGACTTCGGAGGTAAACTTCACTTAAACTGCCTTTTTCTTCACCCTGCAAAATTATGCAATATATAATACCTTTGTTTTGGCAGGGTCTGCTCCCATGGAGATGACTCCTCCTGCGAAGACTACTCCTAGGACTTCGACATCTCCGGGGTCGGTTCCAGAAGCTGCACAGATGGGACCTAGAAAAGGTAAAGGCAAAATGGAACCCTTTACTGCTCTGAACTCGGGATTAAATTCGCCGGAATCGATAGACGGAGGACAATCTACGGAGGGGGGCCAGTCCACCGAAGTTTCCAGGGATGCGGCGCAGCGCTCCGGCCCTTCACCCAACGAAGACAATCAAAGGGCTTTGTCCATGCTCCCCCTCCTATATCCTTTCCTTGAGCGAAGGACTGAACTTCGGGCCTTGCTCGAACCTTTGGATCGAGCTAACCACGAAGTTGGGGGAACATACTTAGTAGCCATACTTGGGGAGGCTGAACGGTCGGAGCTGAACGCAGCATTGGAATGGGCAGCATACCAGGCACAAAGTATCTGCAAAAACAAGATTAATTTCAACTTATGAACAATTTCTCACCTTGCTTTTTCTCTTCGCAGCAAATAGTCTTGGCTCGAGCTGCAGTTGTTTCGAACGAGCGAGGAAGTATTCGTCTTAAGGAGAGAATTACTGCCCTCCAAAGGAGTCTTGAGGGCTCTGAAATTCGAATCTCCGGCTTGGACGAGATGGTTGCAGTGGAGAGAAGAGTCAGACTTGGTCTGGAGGCTGTAAACCAGAAGCTCGAAGCCAAACAAATCGTGCTTCGGGCTGAAATAGAGAAAATGCGGGAAGAGCATGCAACGGCGGGGGCTGAGCTGATTAATCTTCAAGAAGAAAAATCGAAAGCCATGGAGGAGGCTAGCAACCTACTTAGCCAGAATAACTCTTTGGCTACGGAGGCAGCTAGACTATCTTTTGTGGTAGACGAGCTGTCTTCGTCAAGGGATGCCTTAATTGAAGACAAGGTGAAGTCGGAGAAGGTAGTTGTGGAGGTCATGGATAATCTTTTAGGTGTCTTAGAATACTTCGGTACTCTTTGGACACTACCTTTGAGTGACAACGTCCCCTTACTGCGACGGCTGAAAATGATCCAAGGAGCAGCGAAGATGATGAAGACGGCGAGTATTCAATATGGAGAACTCTCCGGCTAAGTAGCTGCTCTCGGAGTACTTCGCTACTACGAGGATCTAGGGCTATTAGTAGCACCAGACTTGGAGGCGGCTCCCATTACCTTCAACTACAACCGCTGTTAAACCCGTCAGAAGATGTGGCCATAGCCTGCATGCCTTCCAAGCATCATGGAGAGCGGAAGGTCGATCAGCGATCAAGGCTTGGATCGATGAAGGTCATTGCCAGAAACAAGCTCGGTCGTAAGCTTCGAGCAGCTAGCCTCCGCCAGACCCACAGGTTTAGTTTTGTTTAGGGGTCCGAATATGTAAAAATTATGCTTTCATCTGTTATGAATGAAAACTTATTTGTCGTGTTTTTAGGCTTCCTAACCTCGTATGGATGATCTCGAAGTATTTAATGTTACCAAGGACTTCACCTGCTATGGGCTACCTTCGATCTTTTAAAACTTCACAAACGACCTCGATTTCTGATTCCTCGAGAAAGCTCTGGTGCAATTGCGCCCGAAATACGTAAAGATATATTATCTCATATTAAAGAGGAAGAAAAAGAAGTTAACGTGGAAACCTCATCTTCTGAAGACGTTGAATGGTCCAAAGAAGAGAGTACTGCTGAAGAACAAGGAAAGAAGCCTGAAGAACTTCGGAGCTGGGAGAGAAGCCCCGAGTGACTTCGAACATGGGCTGAACTTCAACAGGAACAAAAAGATTTTCGAGCTTCGAAGGGAGGGAGAAGAATTAAACCTAAAGTTATCAGGACTCCTGGTTCTGGAACTAGTCGTTCCGGCTTTAGTGGTAGCTCTAGAGATCGAAGCGGTCTTCGATTCCTTCTTGGTATAGACACAGGTTTTTCGTAATGTAATGTAATCTGTTCAAATGATAAAGATTAAGATTTTTAAAATTGTCTCCCTACTTCCTAGCCCCTCTTTGGGCGTAAGCAACTTCGAAGTATAGTCGAAGATGGTTAGGCGCAAAGAAAAAGACTTAGGAGTACAATTTTGGAGGCTCAAAGCCCCTTAGCAACTTATAGATTAATTAAAATCTCACAAAATGTCTTCGACTACTTGGAGTCTGAAAATTTGTAACTTAGTACCTTTGTTTGAAAGTAGTCACTTCGGACTAATTTTCCGGACACCTTAGAATCCAAAACGATTGGTCACTTTGGACTCTTTTTACAGATATTCGAAGCTTATCAGTTCAAATTCTGTTCTATTTGGCCTGCTTCGGCTCTTTTTGCAAATGCTATCAAACCAGTGGTTCAGAATTCGCAGTGGTCTCCTTGGACTCTTTTTACAGATGCTTTCAAGCTGGAGCTTGGAATCTGCGTTATTTGGTCTCCTTCGACTCTTTTTACGGATGCTTTCAAGCCAGTGGCTTGGAATCCGTTTTTCAGTGACTTTCCCACCTCGTCGGAAGCTTCGAACCAGTGGTTCGAAGTCCAAAAAATTGGTTCAAATGAATGACACTTCCCTCACAACTAACTTCGTTCTTCCAGTGCGTCCACTAGAAGTAGGAAGTGTTTGAGAGGTAGGCATTATCTAAACCATGAGCTTTATTAATTCAGAAGGTGTTTACATATGATTACAAGGAGCCACTATGCGAAATATTGCTTTAAGTGCTCCGCATGCCAGTCATGCTTTAACTCTTCGCCTTCTAAATTAGCTAACTTAAAAGAACCAAGGCGTCCTCAACGGAGAATAATGTATGGACCTTCGCACTTATTTCCTAATTTCCCTGGTGCTATAATGCTTTGCAAAACTAGATGACCCATATTAAGTTCATTAAGCTTAACCTTCGAGTCAAACCAAGTCTTCGTCTGCTGCTGATACTTTGACAAATTGGCGACAGCTCAAAGTCTTGTTTCTTCTATTAAATCAAGCGAAGTTTGCCTTTCTCCTTCTATTTCCGGTTTGGTGCTGCAAAGAGATCCTCCTTTAAGCTCCGTTGGCGTCATAGCTTAGTCTCCGAATAATAGTCTGAAAGGAGTGAAACATGTGGACCTTGTTTGAGTGGTCTGAATGGACCATAAAATCTTTGGGAGCTCTTCGGTCCATAGCCCTTTTGCCAACCCTGCTATTCTTTGATTCAACCCTGACAAGATATTACCATTAGCTCTTTCTACAGCTCCGTTAGACTAAGGATGGCGCACTGCAGCGAAGCATATTTGTATGCAAAGATCTTCGCAAAACTTCCTGAAGGGATCTGCATCAAATTGTGTCCCATTGTCAACTGTGAGCTGCCGAGGTACTCCGAACCGGCATATAATACTTTTCTAGAAAAAATTTTGTACATTATTCGAAGTGATAGCTGTGAGGGGTTCTGCTTCGACCCACATGGAAAAATACTCAATTGCTACCACTACGAATTTCAAATTTCCTTTTGCTACTAGGAAGGGGCCAATAAGGTCCATGCCCCATCTGGCCATGGGCCACAATGGGGCAATGACTTGAAGAGTTGTTGGCGGACAATGACTTCTTCTTCCCATCCATTGACAACCCTGGCACGTGCGGACTAGGCTCTCCGCATCAGCTACTATTGTAGGCCAGTAAAGCCCCTAGCGAAGAGTTTTTCCTGCGAAAGCTCAAGGGGCTAGATGGCTACCACAAAGGACTTCATGAATTTCTCGGAAAATCTCCTGACCTTCGGCTTGAGATATACATCGGAGCAAAGGGGAACATACTCTGGCCTTGTACAGAATACCGTTGATTATATGTTAATTTCGAATTCTGAGATTTAACCTCAAAAGTTGTGGACCTTTAGGCAAATTTGCTTCTCCTTGAAACAATTCATAATTTAACTCCGCCAATGAGTACTTGGAATGCAAAGAACTTCCGTAGAAGGGATCTGTGTCACCGAAGGTGAACTGAGCTATTCGTAAAAAACTCCTTCCGGAATGTCCATAGCTCTCGCTGCAGCTTTTGCCAAGGTATCAGCTTGCATATTTTCAGCTCTGGGTATACTTCGGATGGAAATCCCTTTAAATGCTACTTCAATCTTACGGATGTCTTCCAAGTATTTTGCAAGCTGGGGATGACGGACTTGAAACTTTTATCAACGTGCCCTGCTACAATTTGAGAATCTGTTTTAATAACAACTCTTGTAGCCCCCAAAGCACGTGCCTTTCGAGGTCCTAACAAAATTCCTTCATACTCTGCGGTATTATTGGTGGACTTAAAGTTGAGCCTTGCGGAGTACATTGCTCTATGCCCTGAAGGCAAAATTATTACCGCTCCGACACCTGCTCTAGATGCTTGGAAAGCTCTATCGGAGTATATGGTACAAATTCCTTCATTTGGTTTCTCCGGAGCACATATTGTAGGGGGAGTCCATTCTGCCACAAAGTCTGCCAACACCTGTGACTTGATTGCTATCCTTGCCACGAAGGAGATGCCGAAGGGTGCTAATTCAACGGCCCATTTCCCAATTCTTCCTGTAGAATCCTTACTTCGGAGCATATCTCCTAAGGGATACGAAGTTGGTGCAATCACATTATGTGCTAGGAAATAATGACTTAACTTCCTCGAAGTCATTATCAGAGCATAGGTGAACTTCTCAAGCTCAGAATATCTTGTTTTTGCTTCAGACAATGCTTCGGATACAAAATAGATTGGATTCTGCACCAACTTCCCATTGAAATCAACTTCTTTGACAAGGACTGCACTGACAGCGGAGCTAGTAGCCGCAAGGTAGAGGAGTAGGGTTTCGTCCACAACAGGCACCGTGAGTGTAGCGAGGTTATTGAGATAATTCTTAATATCATCAAACTCTTTTGACAATTTTGTGTCCATGCAAAATCTTCGGACCCTTTCAATGCTTTGAAAATGGGCAAATTTCTCTCCGCAGACCTTGCTAGGAATCTACTAAGTGCTGCAAGGCGACCAGTTAGCTTTTGCACTTGCTTCAAATTTTCTGGAGGAGCCATCCTTTGCAATGCAGTTATTTGAGTAGGGAGAAGATGCTTCCTAGAGATACAGAGCTGATCGAAGGCATGAATGAAGATAATATCTACTGAACTCCCTCCGTCAATCAGTACTCTCCGGACTTCAGTCCCTGCTATGTCGGCAGTGATGACAAGTGGATCTGCATGCGGAAACTTTATGCCAGCTGCATCATCTGCGGAAAAGGATATCGGCACATGGGACCACTCAGGCATGGTAGCTGCGGACGAAGAAGTTCCAATATGGCCCACTTCTCGGACATATTCTCTTCGCTGTCTCTTCGACATACTACCAAGAGTCCCTCCTCCGTAAATGGGGAGAACTACTCTTTTTCCTCAATCTTGCCCATCTTCCTGCTTCGGAGGTGGCATAATATTGACCACCGGAGGTTGCCTTGCAGGGTCAAAGTTGTCTATTCGTGCCACAGTCTGGACAAGCTCTGAATGCACCTCGGAAGGAACTCGGTCAGTAGTGCCTCGACCTGAAGTTATTTCAAGGTACTCGCCTCTTAAAGCGAGTATAGACTTGCACGCATCAGTTGCGTGACTTCGATTCTCACCATGGATGCAGCAGAAGAAGGCCTGGGCTTTGTCAGCCGGCTTCCCTAGCGGCCTCCATCCGCTAGTCTTGCTTCCCGAAGCTTGTGAAGTCTTAGGGGCAAATTTCTGCGGAGGTGAAATGTTCAAAACTTCTGAACGAGGATGTTTTTGCCCCCGACGCCTGTCATGCTGGACTTCAAAGTTAGGCCCCTGTGAAGGTGTCGAAGTCTTCACTTCCAACTTGACTTCTTGCAGGATTGACGGAGTTGAAGCAGTTCTCCAAAGCCATCCTTCTTCTGACCTAGCATACTCTTCAAAATAAGACATCAACTGAGCCATAGAAGATATCTGTTTCCGATGAAGTTTATCAAGGAGGCCCGCAAGGGTAACTCCATCTCGAGCTGCATCAACTACGGAGGACGTAGTCAGCCCTCGAGTTTGCGACTTCGTATGGGCGAAGCGCTTGAAAAATTGCCTTAAAGTTTCTCCAGGAAGCTGCTTCACCTGGAAAAGACTTCCTGTAGACATTGGGGGTACGAAAGTACCCTGAAAGTTTCTTATGAACTTCTTCCTGAATTGCTCCCAGGTTCTAATTGACCCTGTCTTTAGGGACCAAAACCACCACAGAGCCACTCCTTCGAGAGCAAGAGGGAAACACTTGGCCATGGTATCCCGCACTCCTCCACTGGCCTCAATTGCCAACGCATAAGAATGGGAGAACTCCCCGGGGTCCTCGTCTCCAGAATATTTGCAGAGCTTCGAAGCCTCGCTATCGAAGGAATGCAGAGCTTCTATAGCTCGGGATGCAGCGGAGACTCGCTATCGAAGGAAGCGTTCTCCAGGGCTTCTCGGTACGGAAGTTTGTCGTCTTGGGGCACTTCGGGAATGACCGTGGTGGCCTGAGAACGAAGCCTATCTGCAGCTTCTTGCCTCCACCTCGCCACTTTAGCTTGGAAACTGGCCATTTGGGTTACCATGTCGCCAAGACAATCTTCATCTCCTCCGGAAGGACCTTCTGGGTCTTGAGAACTGTACATATCAGTTCGAAGCAGAATCTGAGCTGGAAGAGGCACTCCAGCTGGACGAAGTATAGATGGAGTTGGGGGAGGAACACTACTACAAACCGTCACTGTAGTGGCGTTGGGCAAAACCACTGTAGTGGCGGGCCATTAGATGCCCGCCACTAGAGTTGCTGGTGCTGACGGCAGCACCAGCGCCCGCCACTATTGTTGGTAACGTAGTGGCGGTCGGTGCTGACGTCAGCCCGGACCGCCACTAATTTACCAATAGCAATGGCGGGCGCTGGTGCTGCCCGCCGCTGCTAAGATGGCCGTCACTAAAGTAATGATGACATCACTTGCGACCGCCACTACTATTCTAGCTATAAATGCGCAGCTTCTTCCTCCCCGAGCTCTACTGGAGTTCGCATTTAATTTTGTCCGTACAATGGCGACAAAAATCTAGATAAAGAGGGGGAGGCTTTGTTTTCGTTTCTTTTGAAGGATTTCATTCTAGGAGGTAAATCCATGCCGAATCTCACATTTATTTTGTATTTAATCATGTATACAATGAGTTATTAGCGTTTTTCTAATTTAGGGTTTGTGAATAGAAATTTTCAAATAATCTTCCATTTACAGTGTTACCTTCTCCCAAATGAACAAATATGACCCTCCTCACAATTATTCATCACTTGTATATTGATTTACGTCATTTTAATTTCTTTTTTAATTTGATTTATGATTATAGATCTAGAGTTATGTTGTTTGGAGAGAGAGAGAAACAAATATAGTTAATTTATTTAATAATTTTTTTCTGCTTAATAAGTAGTTTTAATTAAAGCATTGAGGATTTTTAATTAATGTTGTTATGAGCGATAATAAATCAATATATTTTCAATTTGTAAATTACTAAAATTAACAATAATGATTTTATTAATATTTTTTCAAATAATATATGTTTTAGATGGAGCACAGGTCCTGGATGTACTCGTCCAACGACGGAGATGTGGTGGCATATTTTAACAGAGTAACTGAATTTTTGAAGCTGCCGCACAATATGCTTCCCGTCAGAGTGAAGAGGCAATATATTGTCCTTGTAAAGTTTGTAAAAACGAAGCGATGTATCCGTGTTCTGATCGTGAAACCATACGATTTCACTTGTTGAAAAATGGTTTCGTGAAGAACTATTATATATGGACGAAACACGGTGAGATGGGCCAAAATCCTCCTGAAGATTCTGATGTGCCGCAAGATGCTCATCAACATAGAAGAGGTTGTGATCATACATCCGACATAACACATGATGATGTTGATCAACATGATGATGATGACGCCTTTGATGTGGAGGAACTGATGCGAAATGTTGCGCCTGAGGTGTTGTTGCAGAGAACTACAACCAAAGGATACGATAACTTTGAAGCACTTGACAAAGCATCAAAAAACGTTCTTTACGAGGAACGCCACGGATGCGATAAGCAGTATACTGTGTTGTACACAATTCTTGAGCTTATGAAACTGAAGGCCAGCAATGGATGGTCTGACACCAGTTTTTCAGATCTTTTACAACTCCTAAAAAAGGTTTTGCCAAAACCCAATGGTTTACCATCTGATACGTACCAAGCAAAGAAGATGATTTGTCTGTTGACTTTGGGCGTTCAGAAGATTCATGCATGCCCGAACCACTGTATCTTATATCGAAAAGAGTATGGATTGTTAGAGAGATGTCCGCAGTGCAACGCGAGTCGATACAAATGTCCAAATGACTGTGTGGAGGACTACAGTGACCACCAGAAGAAGAATAATAAGAGGTTGCAGAAGAGGAATAAAAATGTTATTGAAGACCATCCTGGAAAAAAGATGGAGAGGAAAGTTCCAGCCTTAGTAATGTGGTACCTACCGGTGATTGATCGCTTGAAACGTATGTTCTCTAATCCTAGAGATGCTGAACTATTAATCTGGCATTTCGCTGGGCGAAAGAAGGACGGAAAACTTCGGCACCCTGCGGATGCTAGGCAGTGGAAATCATTTGACCTGGCCCATCCAAATTTCTCGGACGATCATAGAAATATCAGGATGGGACTTAGCACGGATGGAATGAATCCCTTCGGTGAGATGAGGAACCCACATAGTACGTGGCCAGTCTTTCTATGCTTGTTCAACATTCCATCATGGTTGTGCCATAAAAGAAAATACCTTATGCTCACTACTCTAATTTCTGGTCCAAAACAACCTGGCAATGACATTGATATCTTTCTAGAACCTTTGATGGAGGATATGAAACGTCTATGGGAACATGGTGTCTGTGTGTGGGATGAGCACAAGAAAGAGCACTTCAATCTAAGAGCCATAATCTTTTGCACCATAGCTGACAACCCAGGACACATGTCCCTAACAGGACAGGTTAAAGGAAAGACAGCATGTGTAGTGTGTGTGGACCAGACAGAATCTATGCATCTTCCATCATTCATTAAGACGATATATATGCGACACCGCAGATTTTTACCAAAAAACCACAAATATCGAAGAAATAGGAACCATTTCGACGGTACAATCGAGCTTGGACAGCCTCCACGAAATCGAGATGGCAAATTTCTATTCGAAATGGTAAAGAATATCAAAGTTGTTTTCGGAAAGAAGAGGAAGAAATCCGAAAAAATTTCAAAGGACGCTCCATTTAAAAAGCAGTCGATCTTCTTTAGATATTTGCCCTATTGGAAGGAGTTGGAGATTGGTCATGCTATCGATACAATGCACGTTGAGAAGAATGTCTTCGAAAGCACTATCGGTATTTTGTTAGACATACCGGGCAAATCAAAAGATGGACTCAAAGTACGAAGGGACCTTCAAACTCTCGGAATTAGACCCGAGCTTCACCCACAGGAAAGGGCCAATGGAAAATTTTTCCTTCTGGCTGCTAGCTATAACCTCACAATTGACGAGAAAAGATCAATCTGCAGGTGTCTACATGGAATTAGAGTTCCAACAGGATTCTCAACGAATATAAAGAATATTGTCTCCGTAGCAGATTTGAGGATGAGCGGCTACAACACTCATGATTGTCATGTTATGCTTGGGCTATTCCTCGCCATCGCAGTAAGAGGAGTCAAACATTCATTTCTGAAGATGGTGATAACACGCATGTGTCACTTCTTCAATGTCATATCAAAGAAGGTGATCGACACTGAAGAGTTAAATGAATTACGTAAACAAATGAGGGAGACTGTTGGGGGAAAATATCTCATCTTCGGGGTTATTGCCGAAGCAGCATAAAGACAGCCAATCAATTCGAAGGTTGTTCGAAGACCATCTTCGAAGATACCCAGAACCTCGTTCGAAGTCCGAAGACTAGCATTGGTTCGAAGTATATCTTCGAACCAAAGCCTTCCAGGATCTTTTCTGCCAGCTAAGATGGAAGACTTATCTTCTATCCTATTAGATTAGTCTTTTACCATTTTAGCCCTATTAAGGAAACCGAATAGTTTCCTTAATGTCGGTTGTAATAGAGGGGTAAATAGGTCTTTTCCTTAAATGTTTGGGCCTATAAATACCCCCCATTTCACCCTGTAATGAGGACCGATTACAAGTGAATCAATACACACTTTCGAACTATTCTAAGTTATTATCCTTTCGGAGACTTAGAACAGTTTGCTTCGCAAACACTTCGTTTGTTAGTTTCTTTTCTACAGAAACCTGTTAGCGTAATCTTTTACGCCAACAGTTGGCGCCGTCCGTGGGGAACTTAGTCCAAAAAACTTCGTTCTCTACCAACCTCTTGCATCATGCCTCCTAAGCGGAGCGCACCTCGCAATCCCACTCGGAGGTCCTCTCGGATCTCCGGAGAGATACCCTTCGACACAGTCGAAGTCGGAGGGTCTTCGACTATCCCTCCACCTCTAACTCCGCAAGGGGCTTCTATCCCTCGAGGATACGAAACCTCTCCACCAACCCCTTCTACACTCCGACCGCCCGGAGCCACTCTGCCACCCTCCATTCCGATTCGAACTGATCATACCAGTTCTCAAGACCCGGAAGGTCCTTCCGGAGGAGATGAAGATAGCCTTGGAGACATGGCCACTCAAATGGCCAATCTTCAAGCCGAGGTAGCGAGGTGGCGACAGGAGGCTGCGAACAGGCTTCGCCCTCAAGCCACCCCAACTATCCCCGAGGTGCACGAAGACGACGATCTTGATTATCCCGAAGCCCCGGAGAACGCTTCTTACGACAATGAATCTCCGTTGCATCCTGAGCTTCAGAAGGTTCGCTTCGATCCGAGGTTCAAAACTTCGAAGCTTTGCAAGTATGCCGGAGACGAAGATCCCAGTGAGTTTGCACGTTCTTATGCCCTAGCAATCGAGGCTAGTGGCGGAGACAGAGAAACTATGGCGAAGTGCTTCCCGTTAGCCCTTCAAGGAGTGGCGTTGAGATGGTTCTGGTCTTTAAAACCAGGATCAATCACGACATGGCTACAGTTGAAGAAGAAGTTCATAAGTAACTTTCAGGGCACCTTCGTGCCCCCCATGTCGACAGGAAGCCTTTTCCAAGTGAAACAGCTCCCCGGAGAAACATTGAGGCAATACTTCAAGCGCTTCGCTCACACGAAGTCGCAAATTCGGGGGCTGTCCACATCCTCGGTGGTTGATGCGGCTCGGGAAGGCGTCAGTCATAAAGGCCTTCTGGATAAATTGCATCGGAAGAGCATCACCACAGTATCACAGTTGATGTCGTACTTCGAAGAGTATTCGAAGTCGGAAGAAGGTTGGCTTCGGAGGACTACTGCTACTTCGACAGTGTTGACAGAAGTTAAAGCAGAGGTGAAGACTCCGGTTCAGCCGCAAGAATCAGTCCCCGAAGTGCAACATGATAGAAGAAGAGGGCAAAAGCACCCTCGTTCTGAGGTCTTAAACATTGCACCCCCGCAGAAGTTTACACCAAGAGCTCCACAGTCTGCGGGGAACAAGTCCAGTGGCTGGAGGCCGCCAGGAAAAACGGCTGGCAAGGGCCAGACCCTTTTTTGCTGTATTCATGGAGAGAACCGAAGCCATGCAACTGACACCTGCAAGGCTATTCTTACCCTTCGGGGAGAATACTTGGAGAGAACTTCGGGTCGAGGTAGTACCGACCGAAGTCCAGCAGCAGCAGTGCGCTCGGAGCCGGTCCAGGCTGTAGCGCGAATAGAAAATTTTGATGCTGCAAGGCATCCTCCGGTGGCCAATGTTATGCCACCTCCGAAGCAAGAAGAAGGGCAAGATAGAGGGAAGAGAGTAGTTCTCCCTATCTCCGGAGGAGGTACCCTCGGAAGCATGTCCAAGAGACAGCGAAGAGAGTACGTTCGAGAAGTAGGCCACATTGGGACTTCGTCATCTGCAGCTGCAATGCCGGAGTGGTCTCATGTTCCAATATCTTTCTCTGCGGAGGATGCAGCTGGTATCAAGTTCCCGCATGCAGATCCATTGGTTATTACTGCTGATATTGCAGGGACTGAAGTCCGAAGGGTGCTAATTGACGGAGGTAGCTCGGCAGATATTATATTTGTGCAAGCCTTCGATCAGTTATGCATTTCCCGGAAGCATCTCCTCCCAGCGGCTCGTCCTCTGCAAGGCTTCGCAGGACCTCCGTTAGATGCACTTGGCCAGATAGGCCTGGAAGTAACCTTCGGAGAAGGTTTACTAGCCCGAACTGAGGAAGTTATCTTTGATGTGGTAGATGCCCCGTATGCTTATAATGTTATCTTCGGCCGAGGCATGTTGAATCAGTTCGGAGCAGTGGCGCATCACAACTACTTGTGCATGAAGATGCCCACACAGTTAGGAGTTCTAACAATCTTCGGAGATCAAGCCATGGCTCGGAGGGCAGAATATGGTCATGGACCTCCTCTTGATCCGAGGCAAGTAAACAGTGTCCAAGATAATGGAGAAATTTTTTCAGCCTCCTCCGAAGCTTCGAAGAAGTCATTTCCAAGACCAAGTCCCGAAGGAGAGATTGCAACGAAGGTCATTGTCAAAGATGGTAAAGAATACACCTTCCAATTTGGTAAAGATTTACCTCCCGAAGTTGCAACTTCCTTGGAAAAGGTCGTAGAAGAAAATTTGGATGTCTTCGCTTGGTCTGACGAAGACATCACCGGAGTCGATCGGGATATTATTGAGCACAGCTTGCTTGTAAACCCGAAGGCCCGGCCTGTTCGACAAGGGCTCCGGAAGATGTCCGCAGAGAGAGCTGCTCTAGCTAAAGACGAAGTTGAAAAACTGTTGAAGGCTGGGATTATCAGAGAAGTGGCCCATACAGAGTGGTTAGCCAACCCAGTCTTCGTCAGGAAGAAATCCTCCGGAAAGTGGCGCATGTGCATTGATTTCACATCATTGAATAAAGCGTGCCCACGTGACCCCTACCCCATGCCCCGAATTGATCAACTAGTTGACTCCACTGCAGGTTCGGAGTTACTAAGCTTCCTCGACGCGTATTCCGGCTATCATCAAATATGGTTGAAGCGCGAAGATGAAATCAAGACGAGCTTTGTAACTCCTTCGGGAGTCTTCTGCTATGTAAGAATGCCTTTCGGCCTAAGAAATGCCGGGGCTACTTTTTCAAGATTAGTTGCTAAGGCTCTAGGTCATCAATTAGGTCGCAATGTAGAGGCCTATATGGATGATATTGTAATAAAGAGTGCTTTAAAGCACCAACATAGCCTAGACTTAGCAGAAACATTCAATAGCCTTCGGGCATGTGGGATCCGCCTTAACCCCGAAAAATGTATATTCGGAGCTAAGGCTGGAAAGTTGTTAGGGTACTTAGTTTCAAGCAGGGGAATTGAAGCTAGCCCTACTCAAATAACTGCGCTGCAGAAGATGGCTCCTCCGGAGAATATAAAGCAAGTGCAAAAGCTGACCGGACGTCTGGCCGCACTTAGCAGGTTTTTATCAAGGTCTGCGGAGAGGAGCTTGCCAATCTTTAAAGCTTTGAAAGGGTCCGAAGATTTTGCATGGACACCGGAGTGTCAGAAAAGCTTCGAAGATATTAAAGATTATCTCAGCAATCTTGCTACACTTACGGTGCCTATTGCAGACGAAACCCTACTTCTGTATCTTGCAGCCACAGGCTCAGCAGTCAGCGCAGTCCTTGTCAGAGAAGCTGATATCAATGGGAAGTTGGTCCAAAATCCTGTCTATTTTGTATCCGAAGCATTGTCAGGAGCGAAGACAAGATACTCCGAACTTGAGAAGTTCGTTTATGCTCTGATAATGGCTTCGAGGAAGCTAAGACATTATTTTTTGGCTCACAATGTAATTGTACCAACTTCGTATCCTTTAGGAGATATGCTCCGAAGCAAAGATTCCACTGGAAGAATTGGAAAGTGGGCAGTAGAACTAGCACCCTTCGGCATATCTTTCCTGGCAAGGACAGCTATCAAATCTCAAGTCCTAGCAGACTTCGTAGCAGAGTGGACTCCACCTGCGAAGTTGACTCCGGAGAAATCAGATGACGGAGTCTGGACTATTTACTCCGATGGGGCTTTCCAAGCATCCGGAGCAGGTATTGGGGCAGTATTAATTTCTCCGTCAGGTCAAAGAGCAATGTACTCCGCAAGACTCAACTTTAAGTCTACCAATAATATAGCGGAGTACGAAGGAATTTTATTGGGACTCCGGAAAGCACGTGCTCTAGGGGCTACAAGAATAATTATAAAAACAGATTCTCAGATAGTAGCAGGGCACGTAGATAAGAGTTTTCAAGTCAGACATCCACAGCTTGCAAAGTACTTGGAAGAAATTCGCAAGATCGAAGCACATTTCAAGGGTATTTCCATTCGGAGTATACCAAGAGCTGAAAACGTGCAAGCGGACATTTTAGCGAAGGCTGCTGCCGGAGCTGTGGATGTGCCTGACGAAGCTTTCTATGAGGAACTCAATATACCTTCGGTGCCACAAGTTGCTTCTGCAGAGATTCTCTGCATTCCTAGTGCAGATTGGAAAGATTCAATCATAGAACTCTTGCAAGGAGGAACGAATTTGCCCGAAGAGCCCCAATTGTCAAGGTTAAAGCTCAGAGCAAGAAACTATCAGTTAATCAACGGTATATTATACAAGGCCGGAGTATGTTCCCCTCTACTCCGATGTATATCTCAAGCCGAAGGCCAAGAAATTCTCCGAGAAATTCACGAAGGCCTTTGTGGAAGTCATTTAGCCCCTAGAGCTCTGGCGGGAAAAACACTTCGCCAGGGGCTTTATTGGCCCACAATAACAGCTGATGCGGAGAGCTTGGTCCGCACTTGCCAAGGATGCCAGTGGATGGGTCGACGGAGTCATCGCCCACCAACAGCTCTTCAAGTCATTGCTCCGGTATGGCCTATGGCCAGATGGGGTATGGATCTAATTGGTCCCTTTCCGTTAGCAAAGGGAAATCTGAAGTTCGCAGTGGTAGCTATTGAATATTTTTCTAAGTGGGTCGAAGCAGAGCCCTTAACAGCTATCACTTCGAATAATGTACAAAAATTCTTCTGGAAAAACATTATTTGTCGGTTCGGAGTGCCTAGATATCTCACAGTTGATAATGGAACACAGTTTGACGCAGAACCCTTCAGGAAGTTTTGCGAAGACCTAGGCATTCAACTATGTTTTGCTGCAGTGAGACATCCTCAGTCAAATGGAGCCGTTGAGCGAGCCAATGGGAATATTTTATCAGGGCTAAATCGAAGAATAGTAGGACTATCAAAGGGACTGTGGACCGAGGAACTTCCGAAGATTTTGTGGTCCATTCGGACTACACAAACAAGGTCCACAGGTTTTACTCCGTTCAGACTGCTATTCGGAGATGAAGCTATGACTCCAACGGAGCTCAAAGGAGGATCTTTTCGCAGCACCGAACCAGACATCGAAGAGCAAAGACAAGCTTCGTTAGATCTGTCAGAAGAGACAAGACTTCGAGCTGTAGCTAATTTATCAAAGTATCATCAGCAGACGAAGACTTGGTATGACCCGAAGGTTAAGCTCAGCGAGTTAAGGCCGGGTCATCTTGTTCTACGAAGCATCATAGCACCAGGGAAGCTAGGCAATAAATGGGAAGGTCCATATCTAATCGTCCGCTCGGGGCGCCCTGGTTCATTTAAATTAGCTAATTTAGAAGGTGAAGAGTTAGCACATACTTGGCATGCGGAGCACCTAAAGCGATACTTCGCATAAGGGCTCCTTGTAATTCGCTTGTAATCACCT
The DNA here is from genome assembly GCA_019279435.1 of Zizania palustris. Taxonomy (NCBI): domain Eukaryota; kingdom Viridiplantae; phylum Streptophyta; class Magnoliopsida; order Poales; family Poaceae; genus Zizania; species Zizania palustris. The sequence goes on along the minus strand of JAAALK010000283.1, from coordinate 105,595,265 downwards.
CTAAATTAATAAAGCGTACATCCTGTAGCGTGCCTTCCCCTTGACGCTCCTAGTCTCCCGAGCGGACGCGCTGGGACAGAAGTCGTTCGAGAGGGAAGTGTATTAAGCAGGGCTGTATTTCCGGACTTCGAACCCTTAAAGTCGAAGCCTCCGGTGTGGTGGCTGAAATCCATCCGGAGCCCAAGCTGATACCTTGTAGGCATCCGTAAAAGAGCCAATACCACATTCTACGGAGTCCAAGCTTCGGCTGGTAGACTTCCGTAAAAAGAGCCGAAGGTGGCCAAAATCTGCGGAGTCCAAGCTGCAGCTTGTCAGACTTCCGTAAAAAGAGCCGAAGGTGGCCAAATTCTGCGAAGTCCAAGCTCCGGCTGGTAGACTTCTGCAAAAAAGAGCCCAAGTGGCCAATTTCTGCGAAGTCCAAGCTCCGGCTGGTAGACTTCTGCAAAAATAGCCGAAGGTGGCTACAATTTCTGCGAAGTCCAAGCTCCGGCTGGTAGACTTCTGCAAAAATAGCCGAAGGTGGCTACAATTTCTGCGAAGTCCAAGCTCCGGCTGGTAGACTTCTGCAAAAATAGCCGAAGGTGGCTACAAATTCTGCGAAGTCCAAGCTCCGGCTGGTAGGCTTCTGCAAAAAAATAGCCGAAGGTGGCTAAAGTAAAACAGCATTTAAGCCATGAGCTTCGAATGTTTGTTCTTATAAGTCCAAAGTGACAAAATTTTTGAAGACACTAAAGTGTCATCGAAGTTATCTTAATTGATTTCTTCCATAAAGCAAACAAAGGTACCAAGTTACCATTCTTCTGACTGCAAATAGTCGAAGATATTTCATAAGATTTCAAAAGATCTTTAAAAATGACAGAGGGGCTCCGAACCCCCACAAAATTGTACTCCAAAGTTTTTCTTTGCGCATAACCATCTTTGAATACAGTTCGAAGTTGCTTATACCCAAAGAGGGGCTAGTAAATATGGAGACAATTTTAAATCGGCATTCATTATTAAAACAAATGTGTTTACAGATTACATTATGAAAAATTGGTATCTATACCAAGAAGGAATCGGAGACCTCTTCGGTCCCGAGAGCTAGGGGTGGAACGACTAGTTCCAACATCGGAAGTTCTAAGAACTTTACGTTTAACTCTCTTTCTCCCCTTCGAAGCTCTAAAATCCTTCTGTTCTTGTTGAAGTTCAGCCCAAGTTCGAAGCCGCTCGGGGCTTCTCTCCCAGCTTCTAAGATCTTCAGATCTTTTATTTTGGGCTTCACCTTCGTCTTCGGACCAGTTAGTGTCTTCGGAAGACGAGGTGTTTGCGTCGATCTCTTTATCTTCCTCTTTAATATAAGACAGTACGTCTTTGATTACTTCGGGCGCAATAACGCCGGAGTCATCTCGAGGAATAAGGAATCGAGGACGCTTATAACTCTTTAGAAGTTCGAACGTGTTCCACAGTGAGCGAAGTTCGCTGTTAAGCTCTAACACTTCGATATCTTCCATAAGAGGCAAAGCCTAAAAATATGACAAACAAGATTTTCATTGATAAATATTTACAAGCATCAGCTTTACATAATCAAAAAATCCTAAATAATCCTAAACCTGCGGATTTGGAGGAGGCTGACTGCTCGAAGCTTGACTCCGAACTTGCTTTTGGCGTTGGCCTTCATCAATCCAAGCCTTGATCGCAGATCGACCTTCGGCTCTCCACGAAGTTTGGAAGGCTCGCCAAGCAGCAGCTACACCTTCGGAAGGTTTTAGAAGTCGGTCGTCATCGAAGATGATAGAGCCCTCTGCGCTCGGAGTGATTGTTCGGCCCAAATCCTCGTAGTAGCGAAGTATTCCAAGGGCAGACACTTGTCCGGAGAGTTCTCCATAACGTATGCCTGCCGTCTTCATTTGCTTCGCTGCTCCTTGAATTCTCTTTAGCCGGCGCAGTAGAGTTACATTGTCATCCGAAGGTAGTGATCCAGTAGTACCGAAGTACTCCAAGACACTTAACATCTGTTCGATGACCTCCGAAGCCACCTTCTCAGACTTAACCTTTTCTTCGATAAGCATATCCTTGGCCGAAGTCGTTTCAGCTAAAACTCCGGAGATTCTAGCGTTCTCCGTAGCCAAAGCATTCTTTTGAGTTAGGAGCTGGCCAGCCTCTTCTTGCAGCCTTACAAGTGCGGAGTCCTTTGCAGCATCCTCCGTCCGCAGTCTTTCAATCTCCGCTCGAAGCACAATTCTTTCTGCTTCGAGCTCTTTCTTTGCAGCCTCCAAGCTTTGCCTAGCCCTTCGCTCTGCTAAGATTACATTGTCCATTTGAGCTACTCGACCTTCGGAGAAGTTAAAATTCCTTTGAAGAGTTTCGTTCTCTTCCCGAAGTTGAGCAATTTCGTTTTCGTTTGATAAAGCTGCAGCGCGGGCTAAGACTGCTTGCTAAGAAAAAAGAAAAAATGAAATAAGAAATTATTCATATGTAATTTGCCATTTGGTTCGAAGATGCTTTATACCTGATAAGCTGCTCTTTCCACAGCAAGGTTAAGCTCCGAACCCTTCACTCTGCTTAAGCGAGCTACCAGTTCAGTTTCCCCGACTTGGCGACTGGCTTCACCCAAAGGTTTAACCAAAGTCCCAAGCCCGGTTTTCTCCTCCAAAAAAGGAGTTATGAGAGGAAGCAGTTTTGAAGCTTTCTGGTCAGCCCTGCTTAGCGAAGGTCCAGAGGGCTCTTCCGAGGCTCTTGGAACTTCTGAAGATGGCCTCCCCTCAGTCGATTCACTTTCATCTGTTGACTCAGATGAAGTCGATCCTTGAGCAGGGAGAGGCTCGATGTGTCTTTTTCCTCTTCCAGGCCCCGGTAGAGCAACTCCCGGTTGCGGCCCTGAAGTTGTCGAAGGTCTTTGAATTGTATCTTCGAGGGATACTTCGACAACAGGAGGCTCTGAAAAAACAAAAATATTACACATTGTATAATTTTGCAAAAATTGATAAGAATTAAGCAAAATTTACCTTCAACATTCTCTGGAATGTCGAGCACCGGACTGATTGGAGGATCAAAAGTGTAGTCCTCATCCGAATCAGCCGTTAAATCTTGGACTACAGGAGCATCGTCCTGAAGAGTCCTTGTTACTTCTTCGAGAATCGAAGCCATAGTGACTTCGACTCCACCTTCATCCACAGGAACTCCGGGCTGAGTTATGTCTTCCTGAACTACCGAAGTCATTGTTTGATCAGCATTGTCTCCAGACTCCGATATGTTCGCAGGCACTTCGGCCTCATTTACACCCATAGGGGCTTCGAATTGTTCTTCCTGAGTATCCGGAGCTCTTACTTCTTCGATATTGGCTTGAGGCTCCGGAATACCTGCAGTATCTTCAATGAGAATACTTTGTTGAGTTGCATCTTCATCAATTAATTTTACTAATAAAATACCTTCATCCTCTTTAGAACCAGAAAGTGAGGTTCTTGAGCTTGAAGGAGCAGGATCCGAAGGTGCGAGATTTTTTGGCTTCCGAGCCACCTTCTTCACCGGAGTCTTTGCTGAACCTGAAGCTCCGGCTTCAGCTACTCTTTTCTTGGGGCCTTTCTCCTGAGGCACCCAATCCATCAGAGGGGGTGGAGTCAACTCCAGCATTCCCCATACTCTGTTAAAACGCTCCCAACTTCCGACTAATTTGATTCGCCATTCTTTTTCTGACGGAGTCGGAGCACCCAAAATCTTCTCCGAAGCCCTTACAATTTGCTCTGAAGTAATAGGGGCTGAAGAAGCTAAAAAATAATTCAAGTTAATCTTTCTTCGAAGTAAATATGTACTATGCATGTTGGTTTCGAAGTTACCTGCAGGGCTCGAAGTATAGCTTATTTTGCGAAGACCACCTTCCGAGTCATCCTCGAAGGCGATAGGCCAGTTGGCCATCAACGGAGGAATTTGAAGTCCGATGAACTCTTCGGCTAAGTCCCGCATGCTCAACCTTTTGCTGATTTTCTGAAGCAAGTTGAGGCGAGCTTCGAGTTGACCTTCGTCAGGTTGCACTAAGGCTTCCTTTCGGAACTGGATTTCCTTGAGGGGACCAGCCAGAGGACTACCCACTCCAACTTCAGCATAAAACCACCTCAGAACCCAATCGGTGTACCATCTAGCATTGATGGCCTTGGCAGGGAATTGTAGTGCATATTCATCACGAAGCCTAAAATTGATGCTTCCGAAGGAAACTACCACTTTCTCACCTCCGGAGCCTACGAAGGTCTTTGGCTGACAAGTCGCTCTATGCAGCGCAGCAAAGATTTCAGCCCTCCCCTCACAACCTTCGGCTCTCAGTGCCCACTCGAAGATAGCTAGTCTGGCTACAGCATTCGGAGATAGCTGGGGGAGGGTTACGTGAAACAAGTCAAGTACTTCGGCTAAAAAATCCACAGCCGGGAGGCCCAAGCCCGCTTCGAAAAAAGCTTCGAACACTACAACTTCTCCGGGTCTCGGTGATGGAATTGATTCTTTGCCCGGCTTCCGAATCATAACCCCATTACTAATATTTCCCCCCGCTGTGATTGTCAAAGACTCTTTCTTGCAGGTAGACCGTCCTAACTCAAAGGATTGGTCCAAGTACTTGGTTGAGGGTGGGCACAGACCTTGGACATCGAGGATTTGAGGATTTTTTCCCTTTGCCGCCATGGAAGTTGTCGCCTGCATCGAAGGCGTCGCCGCCACTGTTGCCGCTGCTGCTGCCGCAGCCGCTTGTTGACGAGCCAAGGTCGAAGGAGGTGCAGATCCTTTGGTCTTCGCCATCGCAATCGCTGGATTGATCTAAGAAAGTGGGAACTAGGGCTCAAGAACTCGAAAGCTAGGGCTCAAGAACTCAAAGGGCTCAGAAGGCTTTTGACTGAGAACAAGCGGTGAAAAGGTAATCGAGTAAGTTCTGGACTCCTTTATTTATAGCCTAAACTTTCCGTTTGTTACCGTTTGGGCTCTGCCCTTTCGCATTCCCGCCTGTTATTTTCCTCTGAAAATAACGCCTCGAATAACTCCGTTAGAAATAGAAACTAACGGTTATATTTTCTAAGTCTAAAAAGACTTTCGAACTTCCTGAGTCAGTTCTAAGATAGTTCGAAAAGTAATTACCTTATGACTGATTCGAAGTTCATGTCTTCGTATATTTCGAAGATAAAACAAAAATCAATAACCCCTATGATTGGTTATCTTTTCTTTCCGTATACTGCTCTCCTAACGTTACAGGTCGAACGGAGATGCGTATTCGAGGGGCTACTGTTGGGGGAAAATATCTCATCTTCGGGGTTATTGCCGAAGCAGCATAAAGACAGCCAATCAATTCGAAGGTTGTTCGAAGACCATCTTCGAAGATACCCAGAACCTCGTTCGAAGTCCGAAGACTAGCATTGGTTCGAAGTATATCTTCGAACCAAAGCCTTCCAGGATCTTTTCTGCCAGCTAAGATGGAAGACTTATCTTCTATCCTATTAGATTAGTCTTTTACCATTTTAGCCCTATTAAGGAAACCGAATAGTTTCCTTAATGTCGGTTGTAATAGAGGGGTAAATAGGTCTTTTCCTTAAATGTTTGGGCCTATAAATACCCCCCATTTCACCCTGTAATGAGGACCGATTACAAGTGAATCAATACACACTTTCGAACTATTCTAAGTTATTATCCTTTCGGAGACTTAGAACAGTTTGCTTCGCAAACACTTCGTTTGTTAGTTTCTTTTCTACAGAAACCTGTTAGCGTAATCTTTTACGCCAACAGAGACTATGTGTCAGCTTGAGATGTGCTTTCCTCCTTCATATTTTGATATTATGGAGCACTATATGATACATATAGCAGACCAAATCTTTGTTCTCGGTCCAACGTACCTGCACAATATGTATGCGTACGAGCGTCTAATGGTTATCTTCAAGGGTTACGTACGAAATCGTGCTTATCCAGAGGGTTCCATGATAGAGGGCTACACGACTGAGGAAGTCATTGAGTGCTACGCAGATTACATAAGAGATGGAAGACCAATAGGAGTTCCCGTGTCGCGGCACCATGGAAGACTCACCGGTAAAGGAACTAAAGGCAGGAAAATCATACGAGACAATAGTTACCAAAGAATAAGAGAATCACATTACAGTGTAATGCATCAGTTGGCGATTATGAGACCATATGTTGAACAACACCTACAAGAGCTTCGTGAATAAATGAAGATCGCGATGAACAATGGATTATGAAAGAACACAAAATTTATTTCACATCATGGCTGAGGGATCTAAACCTTTCGATCGGAGAAACCAATGAAGAGAAGATGATAAATAAATTGTCTTACGGTCCATTGAGCATGGTTAAAACATGGCAAGCGTATGACATCAATGGTTTCACATTCTATACCAAAGCAAAGGATCAAAAGAGTCAGCGCCAAAATAGTGGTGTCAGAGGAGAAGCAGAAGATAGCACTGGACAAAAGAATGCTTACTATGGATACATCGAAGAAATATGGGAACTTAACTATGGGAACTCTATAGAAATCCCTGTATTTAAGTGTCAGTGGGTCAGACATCCAGAAGGTGTGGAGGTGGATGATTACGGGTTTACGATAGTTGACCTTAATAAGGTGGCTTATAAAGATGACCCTTGGATACTCGCTCAATCCGTGGCACAAGTATTTTACATACTTGATCCTAAAGATGAGAAAAAATACATCGTTGCTCCAGGAAAACAAAGAATTGTTGGAGTTGATGGAGTCGAAGACGAAGAAGAATACAATCAGTTTGATGAGGTGCCGTTTTTCGTTGACATATCAAGGATCAATGTGGTTGAAGCAAAACTGTCATTTGGCAGTGTGATTCCTTATCTACGCACCAATGGCGATGGAAAATTAGTTCAAGGCTAGATCATTTATGTTTAGTTGTAAAATCAATTATGTCATTTATTATTAAAACATTTTCAAGATCAAATGAGGATTTAATTAAACATCAATTATGCCAACAGTAAGGTTCAAACCTCAAACCGCCTGCCGGCAGCGATGTTCGAACCTCGAACCGCATTGTAGGAAGAGTATTATATGCTATATATATAATCACTACTAAGAGAAAACATGAATAAAAAAGTATTGAAAATTAGAATAGAAATGTAAAAAACATGTTTGGATGCCTAGCAGCAAGGTTCGAACCTCAAACCGCCTGCGGGCAGCAAGGTTCAAACCTCGAACCGCATGGCACCAAAGCAACCCCCGCACCACTGCGCTACTAAGTGTTTCTCGACATGAGTGGCAACGT
>JAAALK010000283.1:105422017-105587024 GCA_019279435.1 Zizania palustris | reverse complement strand
AATTGCCATTTAGTTCGAAGATGCTTTATACCTGATAAGCTGCTCTTTCCACAGCAGGTTAAGCTCCGAACCCTTCACTCTGCTTAAGCGAGCTACCAGTTCAGTTTCCCCGACTTGGCGACTGGCTTCACCCAAAGGTTTAACCAAAGTCCCAAGCCCGGTTTTCTCCTCCAAAAAAGGAGTTATGAGAGGAAGCAGTTTTGAAGCTTTCTGGTCAGCCCTGCTTAGCGAAGGTCCAGAGGGCTCTTCCGAGGCTCTTGGAACTTCTGAAGATGGCCTCCCCTCAGTCGATTCACTTTCATCTGTTGACTCAGATGAAGTCGATCCTTGAGCAGGGAGAGGCTCGATGTGTCTTTTTCCTCTTCCAGGCCCCGGTAGAGCAACTCCCGGTTGCGGCCCTGAAGTTGTCGAAGGTCTTTGAATTGTATCTTCGAGGGATACTTCGACAACAGGAGGCTCTGAAAAACAAAAATATTACACATTGTATAATTTTGCAAAAATTGATAAGAATTAAGCAAAATTTACCTTCAACATTCTCTGGAATGTCGAGCACCGGACTGATTGGAGGATCAAAAGTGTAGTCCTCATCCGAATCAGCCGTTAAATCTTGGACTACAGGAGCATCGTCCTGAAGAGTCCTTGTTACTTCTTCGAGAATCGAAGCCATAGTGACTTCGACTCCACCTTCATCCACAGGAACTCCGGGCTGAGTTATGTCTTCCTGAACTACCGAAGTCATTGTTTGATCAGCATTGTCTCCAGACTCCGATATGTTCGCAGGCACTTCGGCCTCATTTACACCCATAGGGGCTTCGAATTGTTCTTCCTGAGTATCCGGAGCTCTTACTTCTTCGATATTGGCTTGAGGCTCCGGAATACCTACAGTATCTTCAATGAGAATACTTTGTTGAGTTGCATCTTCATCAATTAATTTTACTAATAAAATACCTTCATCCTCTTTAGAACCACAAAGTGAGGTTCTTGAGCTTGAAGGAGCAGGATCCGAAGGTGCGAGATTTTTTGGCTTCCGAGCCACCTTCTTCACCGGAGTCTTTGCTGAACCTGAAGCTCCGGCTTCAGCTACTCTTTCTTGGGGCCTTTCTCCTGAGGCACCCAATCCATCAGAGGGGGTGGAGTCAACTCCAGCATTCCCCATACTCTGTTAAAACGCTCCCAACTTCCGACTAATTTGATTCGCCATTCTTTTTCTGACGGAGTCGGAGCACCCAAAATCTTCTCCGAAGCCCTTACAATTTGCTCTGAAGTAATAGGGGCTGAAGAAGCTAAAAATAATTCAAGTTAATCTTTCTTCGAAGTAAATATGTACTATGCATGTTGGTTTCGAAGTTACCTGCAGGGCTCGAAGTATAGCTTATTTTGCGAAGACCACCTTCCGAGTCATCCTCGAAGGCGATAGGCCAGTTGGCCATCAACGGAGGAATTTGAAGTCCGATGAACTCTTCGGCTAAGTCCCGCATGCTCAACCTTTTGCTGATTTTCTGAAGCAAGTTGAGGCGAGCTTCGAGTTGACCTTCGTCAGGTTGCACTAAGGCTTCCTTTCGGAACTGGATTTCCTTGAGGGGACCAGCCAGAGGACTACCCACTCCAACTTCAGCATAAAACCACCTCAGAACCCAATCGGTGTACCATCTAGCATTGATGGCCTTGGCAGGGAATTGTAGTGCATATTCATCACGAAGCCTAAAATTGATGCTTCCGAAGGAAACTACCACTTTCTCACCTCCGGAGCCTACGAAGGTCTTTGGCTGACAAGTCGCTCTATGCAGCGCAGCAAAGATTTCAGCCCTCCCCTCACAACCTTCGGCTCTCAGTGCCCACTCGAAGATAGCTAGTCTGGCTACAGCATTCGGAGATAGCTGGGGGAGGGTTACGTGAAACAAGTCAAGTACTTCGGCTAAAAAATCCACAGCCGGGAGGCCCAAGCCCGCTTCGAAAAAAGCTTCGAACACTACAACTTCTCCGGGTCTCGGTGATGGAATTGATTCTTTGCCCGGCTTCCGAATCATAACCCCATTACTAATATTTCCCCCCGCTGTGATTGTCAAAGACTCTTTCTTGCAGGTAGACCGTCCTAACTCAAAGGATTGGTCCAAGTACTTGGTTGAGGGTGGGCACAGACCTTGGACATCGAGGATTTGAGGATTTTTTCCCTTTGCCGCCATGGAAGTTGTCGCCTGCATCGAAGGCGTCGCCGCCACTGTTGCCGCTGCTGCTGCCGCAGCCGCTTGTTGACGAGCCAAGGTCGAAGGAGGTGCAGATCCTTTGGTCTTCGCCATCGCAATCGCTGGATTGATCTAAGAAAGTGGGAACTAGGGCTCAAGAACTCGAAAGCTAGGGCTCAAGAACTCAAAGGGCTCAGAAGGCTTTTGACTGAGAACAAGCGGTGAAAAGGTAATCGAGTAAGTTCTGGACTCCTTTATTTATAGCCTAAACTTTCCGTTTGTTACCGTTTGGGCTCTGCCCTTTCGCATTCCCGCCTGTTATTTTCCTCTGAAAATAACGCCTCGAATAACTCCGTTAGAAATAGAAACTAACGGTTATATTTTCTAAGTCTAAAAAGACTTTCGAACTTCCTGAGTCAGTTCTAAGATAGTTCGAAAAGTAATTACCTTATGACTGATTCGAAGTTCATGTCTTCGTATATTTCAAAGATAAAACAAAAATCAATAACCCCTATGATTGGTTATCTTTTCTTTCCGTATACTGCTCTCCTAACGTTACAGGTCGAACGGAGATGCGTATTCGAGGGGCTACTGTTGGGGGAAAATATCTCATCTTCGGGGTTATTGCCGAAGCAGCATAAAGACAGCCAATCAATTCGAAGGTTGTTCGAAGACCATCTTCGAAGATACCCAGAACCTCGTTCGAAGTCCGAAGACTAGCATTGGTTCGAAGTATATCTTCGAACCAAAGCCTTCCAGGATCTTTTCTGCCAGCTAAGATGGAAGACTTATCTTCTATCCTATTAGATTAGTCTTTTACCATTTTAGCCCTATTAAGGAAACCGAATAGTTTCCTTAATGTCGGTTGTAATAGAGGGGTAAATAGGTCTTTTCCTTAAATGTTTGGGCCTATAAATACCCCCCATTTCACCCTGTAATGAGGACCGATTACAAGTGAATCAATACACACTTTCGAACTATTCTAAGTTATTATCCTTTCGGAGACTTAGAACAGTTTGCTTCGCAAACACTTCGTTTGTTAGTTTCTTTTCTACAGAAACCTGTTAGCGTAATCTTTTACGCCAACAGAGACTATGTGTCAGCTTGAGATGTGCTTTCCTCCTTCATATTTTGATATTATGGAGCACTATATGATACATATAGCAGACCAAATCTTTGTTCTCGGTCCAACGTACCTGCACAATATGTATGCGTACGAGCGTCTAATGGTTATCTTCAAGGGTTACGTACGAAATCGTGCTTATCCAGAGGGTTCCATGATAGAGGGCTACACGACTGAGGAAGTCATTGAGTGCTACGCAGATTACATAAGAGATGGAAGACCAATAGGAGTTCCCGTGTCGCGGCACCATGGAAGACTCACCGGTAAAGGAACTAAAGGCAGGAAAATCATACGAGACAATAGTTACCAAAGAATAAGAGAATCACATTACAGTGTAATGCATCAGTTGGCGATTATGAGACCATATGTTGAACAACACCTACAAGAGCTTCGTGAATAAATGAAGATCGCGATGAACAATGGATTATGAAAGAACACAAAATTTATTTCACATCATGGCTGAGGGATCTAAACCTTTCGATCGGAGAAACCAATGAAGAGAAGATGATAAATAAATTGTCTTACGGTCCATTGAGCATGGTTAAAACATGGCAAGCGTATGACATCAATGGTTTCACATTCTATACCAAAGCAAAGGATCAAAAGAGTCAGCGCCAAAATAGTGGTGTCAGAGGAGAAGCAGAAGATAGCACTGGACAAAAGAATGCTTACTATGGATACATCGAAGAAATATGGGAACTTAACTATGGGAACTCTATAGAAATCCCTGTATTTAAGTGTCAGTGGGTCAGACATCCAGAAGGTGTGGAGGTGGATGATTACGGGTTTACGATAGTTGACCTTAATAAGGTGGCTTATAAAGATGACCCTTGGATACTCGCTCAATCCGTGGCACAAGTATTTTACATACTTGATCCTAAAGATGAGAAAAAATACATCGTTGCTCCAGGAAAACAAAGAATTGTTGGAGTTGATGGAGTCGAAGACGAAGAAGAATACAATCAGTTTGATGAGGTGCCGTTTTTCGTTGACATATCAAGGATCAATGTGGTTGAAGCAAAACTGTCATTTGGCAGTGTGATTCCTTATCTACGCACCAATGGCGATGGAAAATTAGTTCAAGGCTAGATCATTTATGTTTAGTTGTAAAATCAATTATGTCATTTATTATTAAAACATTTTCAAGATCAAATGAGGATTTAATTAAACATCAATTATGCCAACAGTAAGGTTCAAACCTCAAACCGCCTGCCGGCAGCGATGTTCGAACCTCGAACCGCATTGTAGGAAGAGTATTATATGCTATATATATAATCACTACTAAGAGAAAACATGAATAAAAAAGTATTGAAAATTAGAATAGAAATGTAAAAAACATGTTTGGATGCCTAGCAGCAAGGTTCGAACCTCAAACCGCCTGCGGGCAGCAAGGTTCAAACCTCGAACCGCATGGCACCAAAGCAACCCCCGCACCACTGCGCTACTAAGTGTTTCTCGACATGAGTGGCAACGTATGCTAGATAACCCCACTAGAGGCAGTAGTGGCGGGCAGGATGATGTCACCAGACCGCCACTGCTATCCGACATAGTAGTGGCGGTCGCATGATGTCACCACACCACTACTGCTATCCGACATAGTAGTGGCGGGCTGGATGACGTCATCATGCCCGCCACTACTAAGACACCTATATATACTTTCCACTCCCGCCGTCCGAAAACCTAGTTTCATTTTCTAAACCCTAAACTCCCGTGTCGCCCCCCTCCTCCCGTCGCCGCCGTCGACGTCCCGGAGCACGTCGCCGCTGCCCTCCGCCCGTCGCCGCCTTCCTCGGAGCCCGTCGGCGCCGCCCGTCGTCGCCGCCATCCAGTCGATCAGTAAATGATTATTAACCTATATCTTTGGTCTTATTTTATTCGAGCTTAGGGTTAAAATGATGGAGGATTGTTATATTAATTTATGCGTGGTAATATAATTTAGTATAATATTACTAGTAGAATGCACTATAACAATAATGTTTTTTAATCTACTGTAAAAAATTTCTGAGAAAAAAATTTGCACTATAACAATAATGTTTTTTAATGTACTATAAAAAATTTCTGAGAAAAAAAATTTCCACTATAACAATAATGTTTTTTAATGTACTATAATATTACTAGCTTAGGGTTTTTTTAATGTTATATCAATGTGACAAAAAAAATGCAGATGGCTCCTCCTAAGATTGAACCAACAAACAGTCGATCCTCAGACTCTACATCAAGTGGCGTGTGTGAGGTTTGCAAATGCGGTAAACATAAGGTACATGATGGTATAGTTTGTAGTTGTTTGGCGAAGAAAGTGATTCTCATAATGGACTCCGACTCGGAGGACGACTCGCGATCGCCGCAACCAGATAGGGTAAGTGTTGGCAGACGGAAGAATGATGAGACAATCGGTGGTAGAGGGAAACATGCCGAGGCTAGCGCTGGAAAAGGGAAGCATGTAGAGCAATGCGGCAGCAAGAGGAGGAAGGAGGCAAGATCCTCTTTTTATGAAAATTTTATATTTTTATCATCCAATTCAATCATTGATAATAAGTTGTTCTCACTATCGCCGCCGCGTGTATTTTCTTGTTCAGGAACATGGAGAGCAGTTCAGACTGCCTGATGATGCCGATTTGGTTGAGGATTGGCAAGTTGAGGCTTTTAATCTGTTTAACCAGAAATAGGTTGGGTTTGTGCCGAGGAAGAAGAAGAAGAAGCTCCAAACCATATCTTTCTTTTGGGTTTGACCAGTAGTGCGTTTCGATGTGTAAGCTGGTTTCCCCAGCCTGGACTTGTGTTTGTTTACTTGCTTTCAAATAAACATGATATGTCAAGCGAGCCCCCGCACCACCGCGCTACAAAGTCTCGATCATATAGTAACAACATGTAATAAAAACACACTTAATGAAAATAAAAACAGTAAACTAAGGGAGAAAAATATCAATTTTTGCAATTAGAATATTGGTGTTGTATTTTTATTGTACAAAAAGTTTCAATTTCAAAGGAAGAATAAACTACAGATAAGTTATGATGTATTTTTATTGTACATGTTTATCAATGAAATAATAAAAAGTAAAGTGAGGCAGAAAAATACCAAAATTTTAAATTTGATAAGTTATGATGTATTTTTATTGTTAAAAAATCAAGTTCAAACTAGAATTTAAACATGAATAAAAAAGTCATGAAAATGTAAAAAAAAATTTGGATGGTAGCAGCAAGGTTCGAACCTCAAACCGCCTGCCGGCAGCAAGGTTCGAATCTCGAACCGCATGGCACCAAAGCAACGCCCGCACCACTGCGCTACTAAGTGTTTCTCGACATGAGTGGCAACGTATACTAGATAACCCCACCAACGGCGGATTAGTAGTGGCGGGCATGATGACGTCACCAGCCCGCCACTGCTATACTTTTAGTAGTGGCGGGCATGCTGACGTCAGCGTATGCCCGCCACTACTATACTTTTTTCCACTCGCCCAGACTAAACCCTAGTAGTGGCGGTCGGTGACGTCAGCGGCCCGCCACTACTATGTCTTTGGCCGCCACTACTACGATAAATATCAGTGGCGGGCATGCTGATATCAGCGTGTGCCCGCCACTACTAATCCAACTATATAAAAGTTTTCACTCCCGCCGTCTGAAAACCTAGTTTCATTTCTAACTCCCGTGCACCGAACTCTGCCCATTGCCGCCGCTCCCGGAGCCCACGCCGCCCTCGGAGCCCGTCGTCGTCATCCCCGAAGGCCGTCGCCACCAAACTCCACACATCGCTCCCACAGCCCACGCCACCCTCGGGGCCCGTCGCCACCGAACTCCGCTCGTCGCTCCTGGAGCCGTCGCCGCCATCCCCGAAGCCCGTCGCCGTCGTCCCGGAGCACGCGCCACCACCGTCCCTGGAGCCCGTCTCCTTCATCCCCGAGCCCACGCTGCCTTCGTGCACCGGGTTTAACAGGATGATATCTATCATAACTCTGCATTCTCCTGCCTTACCTAAATTCATCCACATCTGTAGCGAGAATCCTCTCAGGGAAAGATTCTTATTCACAACATAGCATTGTGTTAAATGTTGTCTAAAAAAGTGTTAATTGACATCAGGATAACATGTTGCATACTAGCAAAAAAAAACAATTGGTCATTCAAACTTCCCGTGCAGAGGTTTTCCTTTGGAACAACCTGATAATTCAACACTTTATGAGATAATGCGATAGTAATTGACATGTGATACTTTACTTTTGATGCAGAAACAAATTCTAGTATTAACTGATCAATCTGACTGCTCCCTATGATTTGTGCTTATGTGACAAATCAGCCCCCGATTCTTATTTTTAGACTAGTATTATGGTGCTAGAAGCTTGGACTGGTACATTGGTATAAACATTTGGAACAACCAACTGGTGTATATTGCATACAAAATTAGTAAGCCCATTGATCACTGTTAAGGACCAAGATCTGATGTACTAACCTTAAAAATAAAAGATGAATGCTATTGGATAGAGCCCAAGAGATTAGAGAACTATCGTTGGGCGAAAAAGCCCTTCGACCTAATTAAAAAAGCAGCTGCTTGGGATAGCAACTATTCTGAAAATCATGTGGAAGCAACGTTCAAGACTTTGTTGGCTCAAGCAAGGTGATACAAACTCCAAACTTTTCCACGTTAAAATGAACAACCTCCGTGCCACAAACTTTATCCCGGTGCTTCAGATGGATGGATTAGCGTTCACAGATCATGATGCCAAAGCTAAGATCCTTTATGAGTTTTTAAATAATAGATTGGGCCAACAAAGCTTACGCCTCTACTCCCTTTTCCTTAGTACTCTCTACATAACAAGTATGGACCTTCCCTCCTTGGACCGACTTGTCACCCCCCAAGAGCTGCAGACTACGATTGAAGCCCTGTCGTTAGTCAAAGCCCCAAGTCTGGAAGGCTTCATAAAAAACTTCTATAAAAATGCTGGGAGGTGATCAAATTTGACCTTCGGAGAGCGGTCAATCTTTTCTTTGAAAATGGCTGTTTGGTACAAGTAGGGCATTTGGTTGTTTGTATCGGATGATACATGATTTTGTCGAGGCGCCTATTCACCCCCCTCTAGTTCTTGAGTGAAGTCTTCTATATCTAAGTTATGCCATGAGAAATATTGCATACCACATTACCACTTTTTTAGAACAACTTTTAGAGGCCTATGATGCAAATAGTAATTGAGTTATCTCATGTATGTCATCATGCCGTGCGACACATCCATTCCTGTCAACAACTTCTTCTTTCTCGTGTTGCTGACAGAGAATGGATGTGCTCACGGTTCCATGGCGGCCATGAACATATTTGAAAAACAACACAAAATATGCTGAGGCCTCAACAATACAAGAGAGAGAGAACAACACAATCTCCTAACTTGAGGATTAATATAGTAGCTTCAGAAGTAATAGCTCACTACTGTAGCCAAGAAGAGTGTTCATACATTTTCCACCTTTGACACTGTGATCAGTTTACTACTGCTATTACTTCTGATGCTACAGTAGTAAACTGATCACAGTGTCAAAGGTGGGAAATGTATGAAAACTCTTCTTGGCTACAGTAGTCAGCTATTACTTCCGAAGCCACTATATTAATTCTCAAGTTAGGAGATTGTGTTGTTCTCTCTCTTTAGTTTTGTTGATACCTCAGCATATTTTGTGTTGTTTTTCCCTCTAATGTTCCATGGCAACAAAATATGCTGAGGCCTCAACAACATTGTGATCAGTTTACTACTGCTATTATTTCTAAGGCTACTATATACTAATCCTCAAGTTCATGCATCCGGTTGAAGACCAACATTAGATTCTGCAATTCATTTTAGAGGCCTATGATGCAAATAGTAATTGAGTTATCTCATGTATGTCATCAAGCCGTGAGACACATCCATTCCTGTCAACAACTTCTTCTTTCTCGTGTTGCTGACAGGGAATGGATGTGCTCACGGTTCCATGGCAGCCATGAACATTTTGAAAAGCTACACAAAATATGCTGAGGCCTAAACAACACTGTGATTAGTTTACTACTGCTATTATTTCTAAGGCTACTATATACTAATCCTCAAGTTCATCCGGCTGAAGGCCAACATTAGATTCTGCAATTCCTTTTAGAGGCCTATGATGCAAATTGTTATTGAGTTATCTCATGTATGTCATCAAGCCGTGTGAAACGTCCATTCCTGTCAACAACTTCTTTCTCGTGTTGCTGACAGGGAATGGACGTGCTCATGGTTCCATGGCAGCCATGAACATTTTGAAAAGCAACACAAAATATGCTGAGGCCTAAACAACACTGTGATCAGTTTACTACCGCTATTATTTCTAAGGCTACAATATACTAATCCTCAAGTTCATGCATCTGGTTGAAGGCCAACATTAGATTCTGCAATTCCTTTTAGAGGCCTATGATGCAAATTGTTATTTAGTTATCTCATGTATGTCATCAAGCCATGGGACACATCCATTCCTGTCAACAATTTCTTCTTTCTCGTCGATTATTCGAAGTCGAGAAAAGAACAACTATTGTCCCATCTATTGAGTCAGCTGAGCGAACAGATGTTGAGCCCGCTGCCACAACATCGTCTGCAAATGCGAAGAGGAGAGGGAAACGGGAGAAGAACAAGCTGCATACAGCTATCTATGAGGTTGAAGAAGTGCATGTTGATGGGGCTCCAAAGAAGCCAAAAGAAATCACAGCGAAGTGGCGTAACGACTATGGATGTCTCGCCAGGGAGCGATGTAAGATAGTTTGGAAAAATTGGAAGACTGTCCCTGAAGCTACAAAGAACGAATTGTGGCAGCATATAAAAGCGCATTATAAATTCCCGGAAGACCGCTTAGAAGACACTAAAGTTGCCACATTTAGGACTAAACTGAACACACAATACTTTCAGAAAGATGAGTCACCACTCAACGACTACGGCTTTATAACACCAAATGAATGGAACGAATTCAAAATGCAGCATTGCTCGGAAGAAGCCAAACAAGAGAGCATAATGTTCAAAGAACTTAATAAGAAGAATAAGTTCCCCCATAAACTTGGGCCAGGTGGATATAAGGCTAAGGAGGATGAGTGGAGTAGAAAGGAGGAGGATGACCGTGCGGCTGGGTTACCTGAACAGTTTTCAGGTGCTGATCAGTGCACTAAGAGATGGCTCCTAGGTTGAGCTAAAAAAATACCCGAGGGCCAATATATGCTCTCCGACTCACGGACTAGTGAAGTATTGCAGAAAGCACAGGAAATCGCTGAGTTGGAGAAGACTGAAAAGTTCAAGCCCGAGGGATGTAATGACCAGCTTACATCTGCTCTCGGAAACGAGGAACATCGAGGGCGCACCCGAGGTGTCTCTTCTATAGCACCCTGGAAAAATACTTTCAAGAAACAGGAGGGTGCCACATACAAGAAGCGTCAAGCACGCACAGACGACGCCGCAGAGCGCCGTGCAGAGTGGGAGCGACACTTTTTTGAATTTATTAACGAGAATCCAAACATAATGCAGGCTGCAGCTGGACAAATAATTGTGCCAGAGGTACGACTCGATGTACCAAGCAGTGTTGGCTCAGTACAAGACAAATTTCCTGTAAATTATATTAAAGAGGACACACCATGCAGCCTGCATGTACCGATAGGGCGCAAAGGTCATTCCCAAGAGGCTGCACGAGGCATTGCTATGCCTGGGGATTTATTTCACAATCGGCCTATTCCTGCTGACTATACCAAGGTTCAGGTCAATGCGATCACCAACGACAGATTTATTAATGACCCCTTGGATCTTCCAATGCCTGATGATGGGATTGAGACAATCGGAGATGCTCTAAATAACTTTGTCCTATGGGCGAGCCGAGATATCAAATTACTGCAGACAAGTTCTCAGAGTAAATCACCTATTGTCTCATCAAAATCCCCCACATATCTTTCATCTCAGGATGTGCAAAATATAGGATCATTATCACCTGTTGATGAGCATGAAATAGAGGAAAAGGCAGAGGAAGAGTCAGTGCCCACTGATGAGCCCAACACAAATGTGCCAGAGCCAGATCAAATGTCAGTGCTAGTTCCGACTGAGCCTCAAGTGCCAGTTCCGGCTGATCCTCAAGTGCCGGTGGCTAAGCCCATAACAAAAGTGCCAGTGCTAGTTGCTGCCGAGCCTGAAAAACAAGATGCATTCCCAAAGCCAGCAATCCACAAGATAACTGTTCAAGCTGGGCAGTGTTCTGCGCTGAAATCTGAGATGCATAAATTTTTTAATACTTTGGGGCAAACACGTTCTATGCCCGAAGCGGCTCCCATAAAGGCTCCAGTACAAAATCATGCGGGCTCACTTTCTGTTGATAAGAGGACCTACGAAGACGAGGATTATATCGAATACGAACCAGGCAAACCATTATTACCCCAAGGAGTACTTAATTGTATGCCTTGGACGATGAAAAAATTTCATGACTGGTACCTCGAAGCGTCTTCGTTAGGAGTAACACAAATAGAACTGAAGGTTCCACAAGAAATATTCAACTGCCCAGAGTTTAAGCTTGCACTATTTTTCGACGACTTCCATCGGATGTTTCGTCTGAAGTGAACCGACATCACAAGCATGATGCTCTGGTGCATGTAAGTACTTTATACTTTGTCAATACAAAGCAAAAATAAATAATGTCTTATATTGACTATTGTTTTATAACATATGCAGTTGTAATTCACGCGGTGACGAGTCTAAATTGTATGGGTACTTAAACCCGTCATTAATAAGCCAAAGTGCGCTGAACCCGACACTAAACCAGAATGATAGCAAGTACTGGACTGCGGGTAAGAAAAAATTTCAAAGAAAGATGTTCAATAAAGACGAAGACAAACTTAAGAAGAACAAAAGGAGTTGTGCCGTGTTGTATATTGCGCGGTGCATGTATCAATGGAAGGATAGAGAAATGATAAGTGGGGCATATAACTTTAAGTAAGTATACCCACTATATCCACTTAAACACGTTTTATCGATTATGAAACTAACATAATCATATATTACTTCTTTCGATAGTGATCATTGGATTGCACTTCTGATATACCCAAAGAGCTCAAGGGTTTATGTGCTCGACTCGCTCGACAAACCCAAAAAAGAATATCAAGATATATTAAATGTTATTCAGAGTGCATATAGATACTACGTGGAAAAGTTAGGTGGCCCACATGATCCACAGAGGCCGAAAGAAATGCTTATCAGAACCAACTATCCGGTAATATTATATTTTTAAATTTGTTAATTCAATTGATAAAGCCAAACTATATATCGTTCTAACTTTGTCTATTTTGAAGTGTCACAAACAATCTCTTGGTTCTGTGCATTGTGGCTACTATACTTGTGATTTCATGAGCAATAACTTAGGAAAGTTTGGGCGGACAGTATCTGAGGATACTAAAGAAGTAAGTTGATTTCTTGTGTGTTAATCTAATATAACTTGCAGCGTATGTACTTATATTTTACGTATGCAGGCGTCAGGTCCATCAACCGTTGCCCAGAAGAGCCAACTCTCTAAATCACAAATGTACGAAATCGTATCAAGGATGTGCCGCTTCACGATGCATGAGATTCTTCATGAGCTTGGAGTATTTTTCGATCCTGAGAGTGAAGTGGCCAAGCATCCAACTCTGTATGATTGGGCCGGAAGAATGAAAAGGCGAACCAATTAAGATATGAGTTAGCCTTCCAAGAAAACATAAACCGCATGAGCATGTATTTGTGAAACAATGAATTGTGTTGATGGATGGTTATTGTGAAACATAAACCGGAAGAATGTAAACTTTGTAAATTTTTGAAAATTGATGAGATTGATGGTTGTTGTGTTGATGTGTTGTTGTTGTGGATGTGTATGTGGATATGTGGATGTTTTGCTGCTGTGTATGTGGATATGTGGATGTTTTGCTGCTGTGTATGTGGATGGCTGTGTGAAGCATATAATTTCTGTGTTTTGGTTTGTGGGATCACAACATTCTGTGTTATGGCTTATACACAGCAGTGGCGGGCAGATGAGGTAGCTTGCCCGTTACTGCCGTTGACACAGTGGTGGCGGGCGTGCTGACATCATCTGCCCGCCACTGCTATTGATAACGGTAGTGGCGGGCAGATGAGGTCAGCGCGCCCGCCACTGCTGTTGACACAGCGGTGGCGGGCGCACTGACCGCCACTGCTAACCAGCGATAGCAGTGGCGTTAGAGCAGTGGCGGACTGGATGCCCGCCACTATAGGTCGATTTTGCCCGCCGCTACAGTGTCGCTTTGTAGTAGTGAAACTCCGTATGCTCGAGGAAGGGGATTCCCTTCGGGGGTCTGAGGTGGTGGAATTACCGAAGATCCTCCGACCTCGACTGTGTACGAAGATCTTACTCCGGAGGTCCGAGGGGACCTCCGAGTAGGACTACCACCTGAACTCCGCTTGGGAAGCATGGTTTGAGAACTTGGTAGAGAACGAAATTTTTTGGACTAGGTTCCCCACGGACGGCGCCAACTGTTGGCGTAATAGATTACGCTAACAGGTTTCTAGAAATTAGAAACTAACAAACAAAGTGTTTGTGAAGTGAACTATTTCAAGCCTCTGAATTGGATAATAGCTCAAAGCAGTTCGAAGATGTGTATTGAATAACTCAGTATTCGATGATCATTACAGGGTAAAACGGGGGGTATTTATAGGCCAAAACCTTAAGGAAAAGACCTTTTTTCCCCTCTATTACAACCGACATAGTGGAAACTATTCGGTACCCTTAATAGGGCTAAAATGGTAAAAGACTAATCTAATGAGAAAGAAGATAAGTGTTCCATCTTAGTTGGCAGGGAAGTTCTCCGAAGAGACTGTATTCGAAGATATACTCCGAATAAGAGTCCGCTTTGGTCCTTCGAACTTGACCCAGTACTAAACCGAGGTTAAATACTGGAGAATTTGGGTTGGATAGACTGCCTTCGTCTTGTTACTGTAGTGACCTCGAGGATGAAGTATTTTCCCCCAATAGAGAGTATTCTCTTGAACTATTTCACTAGGCCCGGACATACATGTAACTATTGTGCTAAAATTTTCCGCAAACACACGAAGGTTTATCATGCAAGTGGTGTTTAAAGAAACCATAAATAAATCCCATTAACATAGAAGAATTCAACTCATATATAGAGTGAACTACTGAATAAACCATGCATTTGACCGAATTGTTGTTACCTACATGTATAAGTACATTTGAAGCTAGCTATGCATGGCTAGTTCTTTAATTTATTGTCTTTCTCTTCAATGAAATAATGCATGCATGCAACTATTTTCTACCGTGAAAAATACATACAGGTGGCGGGGATGGGCTCTGGGGGTGGCATCAACGGGCTCCGAGGATGGCAGTGATGGGCGGAGGGGGCCGACACGGGAGTTTAGGGTTTAGAAATGAAACTACGTTTTCGGACGGTGGGAGTGAAAAGTATATATAGGTGTATTAGCAGTGGCTTGCATGCTGACGTCATCTTGCTCGCCACTGCTATTTTCTGTTAGTAGTGGCCAGCGATGACGTCACCAGCCCACCACTACTTATTCGCCCGCCGCTGGTGCTCGACTTAGTAGTGGTGGGCTGCTGACGTCACTCGACCACCACTACTAATAGCGGTAGGGATTATATATCTAGCATACACTACCTACAATGTCGAGAAAGACTTTGTAGCGCAATGGTGCGGGGGTCTTGATGTGGGCCATGCGGTTCAAGGTTTGAACCTTGCTGCCGGCAGGCGGTTTGAGGTTTGAACCTTGCTCCGGGCCCCAAACAATAAAAAATTTTAGTACTTTTTTATTGATGTTTAAATCCTCGCTTGAACGTGATTTTTTTAACAATAAAAATACATCATAACTTATCAAATTTAAAAAATTGGTATTTTTCTGCCTCAGTTTACTGTTTTTTGTTTCATTAAGTGTGTTTCTATATATGATCAAAGTCAAAATAAGTTAAATTTGAACTAATTAACCACATTCATGTCACATGAAATAATTAACCAAAATTTATAAAAAAACCATATTCATGTTTTTGACTCTAAACATAAATGATCTAGCCTTGCACTAATTTTCCGTCGCCATCGGTGTGTAGATAAGGAATCATAGAGCCAAATGACAGTTTTGCTTCAACCACATTGGTCCTTGATATGTCAACGAAAAACAGCACCGCATCAAACTGATTGTATTCTTCTTCGTCTTCGACTCCATCAACTCCAACAATTCTTTGTTTTCCTAGAGACAACGATGTATTTTTTTCTCGTCTTTTGGATCAAGTATGTAAAATACTTGTGCCAGGGATTGAGCGAGTATCCAAGGGTCATCTTTATAACCCACCTTATTAAGGTCAACTATCATAAACCCGTAATCATCCACCTCCACACCTTCTGGATGTCTGACCCACTGGCACTTGAATACGGGGATTTCTATAGAGTTCCCGTAGTTAAGTTCTCATGTTTCTTCGATGTATCCATAGTAAGCATTCTTTTGTCCAGTGTTGTCTTCTGCATCTGCTCTGACACCACTATTTTGGCGCTGACTCTTTTGATCCTTTGCTTTGGTATATAATGTGAAACCATTGATGTCATACGCTTGCCATGTTTTAACCATGATCAATGGATCGTAAGACAATTTATTTATCATCATCTCTTCGTCGGTTTCTCCAATCGAAAGGTTTAGATCCCTCAGCCATGATGTGAAATGAATTTTGTGCTCTTTCATAATCCATTGTTCATCGTGATCTTCATTCTTTTCACGAAGCTCTTACAGGTGTTGTTCAACATATGGTCTCATAATCGCCAACTGATGCATTACACTGTGATGTGATTCTCTTACTGTTTGGTAGCTATTGTCTCGTATGATTTTCCTGCCTTTAGTTCCTTTACCGATGAGTCTTCCATGGTGCCGGGACACGGGATCTCCTACTGGTTTTCCATCTCTTATGTAATATGCGTAGCACTCAATGACATTCTCATTCGTCTAGTCCTCTATCATGGAACCCTTTGGATAAGCACGATTTCGTACGTAACCCTTGAAGACAACCATTAGACGCTCGTACACATACATATTGTGCAGGTACATTGGACCGAGAACAAAGATTTGGTATGCTATATGTATCATATAGTGCTCCATAATATCAAAATATGAAGAAGGAAAGCACATCTCAAGCTGACACATAGTCTCCCTTATTTGTTTACGTAATTCATTTAACTCTTCAGTGTCGATCACCTTCTTTGATATGATGTTGAAGAAGTGACACATGCGTGTTATCACCATCTTCAGAAATGAATATTTGATTCCTCTTACTGCTATGGTGAGGAATAGCCCAAGCATAACATGACAATCATGAGTGTTGTAGCTGCTCATCCTCAAATCTGCTACGGAGACAATATTCTTTATGTTTGTTGAGAATCCTGTTGGAACTCAGATTCCATGTAGACACCTGCAGATTGATCTTTTCTCGTTAATTGTGAGGTTATAGCTAGCAGTCGGAAGGAAATTTTTTTCATTGGCCCTTTCCTGTGGGTGAAGCTCGGGTATAATTCTGAGAGTTTGAAGGTCCATTCGTACTTTGAGTCCATATTTTGACTTGCCTGATATGTCTAACAAAATACCGATAGTGCTTTCGAAGACATTTTTCTCAATGTGCATTGTACCGATAGCATGAACAATCTCCAACTCCTTCCAATAGGGCAAATACCTAAAGAAGATTGATTGCGTTTTAAATGGAGTGTTCTTTGAAATTTTGTCAGATTTATTCCTCGTCTTTCCAAAAACAACTTTTATATTCTTCAACATTTCGAATAGAAATTTGTCATCTCGATGTCATGGTGGCTATCCAAGCTCGATTGTACCATCGAAATGGTACCTATTTCTTCGATATTTGTGGTTTCTTGGTAAAAATCTGCGATGTCGCATATATCATCTTAACGAATGATGGAAGATGCACAGATTCTGTCTGGTCCACACACACCACACATGTTGTATTTCCTTTAACCTATCATGTTAGGGACATATGTCCCGGGTTGTCAGCTATGGTGCAAAAGATCATGGCTCTTAGATTGAAGTGCTCTTTCTTGTGCTCATCCCACACACGGACACCATGTTCCTATAGACGTTTAATATCCTCCATCAAAGGTTCTATAAAGATATCAATGTCATTGCCAGGTTGTTTTGGACCGGAAATTAGAGTAGTGAGCATAAGGTATTTTCTTTTATGGCACAACCATGATTGAATATTGAACAAGCATAGAAAGACCAGCCACGTACTATATGGGTTCCTCATCTCACCGAAGGGATTCATTCCATTTGTCCTAAGTCTCATCCTTATATTTTTGGGATCCTCCGAGAAATCTGGATGAGCCAGGTCAAATGATTTCCACTGCCTAGCATCCTCAGGGTGCCGAATTTTTCCATCCTTCTTTCGCCTAGCAAAATGCCATATTAATAGTTCAACATCTCTGGGATTAGAGAACATACGTTTCAAGTGATTAATCACCGGTAGGTACCACATTACTAAGGCTGGAACTTTCCTCTCCGTCTTATATCCATTCTAGTCTACAATAACATTCTTCTTCCTCTTCTGCAACCTTTTATTCTTCTTCCGGTGGTCATTGTAGTCCTCCACAAAGTCATTTGAACGTTTGTATCGACTTGTGTTGCACTGCAGACAACTCTCTAACAATTCATACTCTTTTTGATATAGGATACAGTGGTTCAGGCATGCATGAATCTTCTGAATACCCAAAGTCAACGGACAAATCATCTTCATTGCTTGGTACGCATCAGATGGCAGACCATTGGGTTTTTGCAAAACCTTTTTTAGGAGCTACAAAAAATCTAAAAACTAGTGTCGGACCATCCATTGCTAGCCTTCAGTTTCATAAGCTCAAGAATTGTGTACAACACAGTATACTGCTTTATCGCAACCGTGGTGTTCCTCGTAAAGAAGGTTTTTCTATGCTTTGTCAAGTGCTTCAAAGTTATTGTAGCCTTTTGTTATAGATCTCTGCAACAGCACCTCAGGCGCAACATTTCGCATCACTTCATCGACATCAAAGGTGTCATCATCATCATGTTGATCAACATCATGTGTTATGTACGATGTATGATCACAGCCTCTTCTATGTTGATGAGCATCTTGCGGCACATCAGAATCATCATGAGGGTTTTCACCCATCTCACCGTGTTTCTTCCATATATAGTAGTTCTTCACGAAACCATTTTTCAACAAGTGAAATCGTATGGTTTCACAATATGAACATGGATACATCGCTTCATTCTTACAAATTTTACAAGGACAATATATTGCCGCTTCACTCTGACGGGAAGCATATTGTGTGGCAGCTTTAGTAAATTCAGTTACTATGTTAAAATATGCCACCACATCTATGTCATTGGACGAGTAAATTCAGTTACTATATTAAAATATCACAATTATTGTTAATTTTAGTAATTTAAAAATTGAAAATATATTGATTTATCTGTCATAACAACATTAATTAAAAATGCTTTAATTCAACTATGTATTAAGTTGAAAAAAAAAACTTATTAAATAAATTAACTACATTGGTTTCTCTCTCCGAACAACATAACTCTAGATCTTTAATCATAAATCAAATTAAAAAAGAGATTAAAACGACGTAAAAATGTATACAAGTGATGAATAATTGTGAGGAGGGTCATATTCTTCATTTGGGAGAAAGAAACACTATAAATGGAAGAATATTTAAAAATTTCTATTCACAAATCCTAAATTAGTAAACCACTAATTACTCATTATATACATGATTAAATATAAAATAAATGTGATATTCGGTATGGATTTACCTCCTAAAAAGAAATCCTTCAAAAGAAACAAAAACAAAGCCTTCCCCCTCTTTTTCTAGATTTTTGTCGCCATTGTACGGACCAAAATGCGAACTCCGGTAGCCTCGCGCTCGGGGAGGAAGAAGCTGTGTATTTATAGTCAGAATAGTAGTGGCGGTCGCAAGTGATGTCATCAAATCATTAGTGATAGACAGCGTAGCAGTGGCAGACAGTTTTCTGTCTACCACTACTAGTGACTATAGTAGTGACGGTCGGTGGTGATGTCATCAGCGACCGCCACTACTAGTGGCTATACTAGTGGCGCACTACTACAAACCGTCACTGTAGTGGCGTTGGGCAAAACCACTGTAGTGGCGGGCCATTAGATGCCCGCCACTACAGTTGCTGGTGCTGACGGCAGCACCAACGCCCGCCACTATTGTTGGTAAAGTAGTGGCGGTCGGTGCTGACGTCATCCCGAACCGCCACTATTGTACCAATAGCAGTGGCGGTCGCTGGTGCTGCCCGCCGCTGCTAATATGGCCGCCACTAAAGTATTGATGACATCACTTGCGACCGCCACTACTATTCTAGCTATAAATGCACAGCTTCTTCCTCCCCGAGCTCTACTGGAGTTCGCATTTAATTTTGTCCGTACAATGGCGACAAAAATCTAGATAAAGACGGGGGAGGCTTTGTTTTCGTTTCTTTTGAAGGATTTCATTCTAGGAGGTAAATCCATGCCGAATCTCACATTTATTTTGTATTTAATCATGTATACAATGAGTTATTAGCGTTTTTCTAATTTAGGGTTTGTGAATAGAAATTTTCAAATAATCTTCCATTTACAGTGTTACCTTCTCCCAAATGAACAAATATGACCCTCCTCACAATTATTCATCACTTGTATATTGATTTACGTCATTTTAATCTCTTTTTTAATTTGATTTATGATTATAGATCTAGAGTTATGTTTTAGATGGAGCACAGGTCCTGGATGTACTCGTCCAACGACGGAGATGTGGTGGCATATTTTAACAGAGTAACTGAATTTACTGAAGCTGCCGCACAATATGCTTCCCGTCAGAGTGAAGAGGCAATATATTGTCCTTGTAAAGTTTGTAAAAACGAAGCGATGTATCCGTGTTCTGATCGTGAAACCATACGATTCCACTTGTTGAAAAATGGTTTCGTGAAGAACTATTATATATGGACGAAACACGGTGAGATGGGCCAAAATCCTCCTGAAGATTCTGATGTGCCGCAAGATGCTCATCAACATAGAAGAGGTTGTGATCATACATCCGACATAACACATGATGATGTTGATCAACATGATGATGATAATGCCTTTGATGTGGAGGAACTGATGCGAAATGTTGCGCCTGAGGTGTTGTTGCAGAGAACTACAACCAAAGGATACGATAACTTTGAAGCACTTGACAAAGCATCAAAAAACCTTCTTTACGAGGAACGCCACGGATACGATAAGCAGTATACTGTGTTGTACACAATTCTTGAGCTTATGAAACTGAAGGCCAGCAATGGATGGTCTGACACTAGTTTTTCAGATATTTTACAACTCCTAAAAAAGGTTTTGGCAAAACCCAATGGTTTACCATCTGATACGTACCAAGCAAAGAAGATGATTTGTCCGTTGACTTTGGGCATTCAGAAGATTCATGCATGCCCGAACCACTGTATCCTATATCGAAAAGAGTATGGATTGTTAGAGAGATGTCCGTAGTGCAACGCGAGTCGATACAAACGTCCAAATGACTGTGTGGAGGACTACAATGACCACCAGAAGAAGAATAATAAGAGGTTGCAGAAGAGGAATAAAAATGTTATTGAAGACCATCCTGGAAAAAAGATGGAGAGGAAAGTTCCAGCCTTAGTAATGTGGTACCTACCAGTGATTGATCACTTGAAACGTATGTTCTCTAATCTTAGAGATGCTGAACTATTAATTTGGCATTTCGCTGGGCGAAAGAAGGACGGAAAACTTCGGCACCCTGCGGATGCTAGGCAGTGGAAATCATTTGACCTGGCCCATCCAGATTTCTCGGACGATCCTAGAAATATCAGGATGGGGCTTAGCACGGATGGAATGAATCCCTTCGGTGAGATGAGGAGCCCACATAGTACGTGGCCAGTCTTTCTATGCTTGTTCAACATTCCATCATGGTTGTGCCATAAAAGAAAATACCTTATGCTCACTACTCTAATTTCAGGTCCAAAACAACCTGGCAATGACATTGATATCTTTCTAGAACCTTTGATGGAGGATATGAAACGTCTATGGGAACATGGTGTCTGTGTGTGGGATGAGCACAAGAAAGAGCACTTCAATCTAAGAGTCATAATCTTTTGCACCATAGCTGACAACCCAGGACGCATGTCCCTAACAGGACAGGTTAAAGGAAAGACAGCATGTGTAGTGTGTGTGGACCAGACAGAATCTATGCATCTTCCATCATTCGTTAAGACGATATATATGCGACACCGCAGATTTTTACCAAAAAAACCACAAATATCGAAGAAATTGGAACCATTTCGACGGTACAATCGAGCTTGGACAGCCTCCACGAAATCGAGATGGCAAATTTCTATTCGAAATGGTAAAGAATATCAAAGTTGTTTTCGGAAAGAAGAGGAAGAAATCTGAAAAGATTTCAAAGGACGCTCCATTTAAAAAGCAGTCGATCTTCTTTAGATATTTGCCCTATTGGAAGGAGTTGGAGATTGGTCATGCTATCGATACAATGCACGTTGAGAAGAATGTCTTCGAAAGCACTATCGGTATTTTGTTAGACATATCGGGAAAATCAAAAGATGGACTCAAAGTACGAAGGGACCTTCAAACTCTCGGAATTAGACCCGAGCTTCACCCACAGGAAAGGGCCAATGGAAAATTTTTCCTTCTGGCTGCTAGCTATAACCTCACAATTGACGAGAAAAGATCAATCTGCAGGTGTCTACATGGAATTAGAGTTCCAACAGGATTCTCAACGAATATAAAGAATATTGTCTCCGTAGCAGATTTGAGGATGAGCGGCTACAACACTCATGATTGTCATGTTATGCTTGGGCTATTCCTCGCCATCGCAGTAAGAGGAGTCAAACATTCATTTCTGAAGATGGTGATAACACGCATGTGTCACTTCTTCAATGTCATATCAAAGAAGGTGATCGACAGTGAAGAGTTAAATGAATTACATAAACAAATGAGGGAGACTATGTGTCAGCTTGAGATGTGCTTTCCTCCTTCATATTTTGATATTATGGAGCACTATATGATACATATAGCAGACCAAATCTTTGTTCTCGGTCCAACGTACCTGCATAATATGTATGCGTACGAGCGTCTAATGGTTATCTTCAAGGGTTACGTACGAAATCGTGCTTATCCAGAGGGTTCCATGATAGAGGGCTACACGACTGAGGAAGTCATTGAGTGCTACGCAGATTACATAAGAGATGGAAGACCAATAGGAGTTCCCGTGTCGCGGCACCATGGAAGACTCACCGGTAAAGGAACTAAAGGCAGGAAAATCATACGAGACAATAGTTACCAAAGAATAAGAGAATCACATTACAGTGTAATGCATCAGTTGGCGATTATGAGACCATATGTTGAACAACACCTGCAAGAGCTTCGTGAAATGAATGAAGATCGCGATGAACAATGGATTATGAAAGAACACAAAATTTATTTCACATCATGGCTGAGGGATCTAAACCTTTCGATCGGAGAAACCGACGAAGAGATGATGATAAATAAATTGTCTTATGGTCCATTGAGCATGGTTAAAACATGGCAAGCGTATGACATCAATGGTTTCACATTCTATACCAAAGCAAAGGATCAAAAGAGTCAGCGCCAAAATAGTGGTGTCAGAGATGAAGCAGAAGATAGCACTGGACAAAAGAATGCTTACTATGGATACATCGAAGAAATATGGGAACTTAACTATGGGAACTCTATAGAAATCCCTGTATTTAAGTGTCAGTGGGTCAGACATCCAGATGGTGTGGAGGTGGATGATTACGGGTTTACGATAGTTGACCTTAAAAAGGTGGCTTATAAAGATGACCCTTGGATACTCGCTCAATCCGTGGCACAAGTATTTTACATACTTGATCCTAAAGATGAGAAAAAATACATCGTTGCTCCAGGAAAACAGAGAATTGTTCGAGTTGATGGAGTCGAAGACGAAGAAGAATACAATCAGTTTGATGAGGTGCCGTTTTTCGTTGACATATCAAGGATCAATGTGGTTGAAGCAAAACTGTCATTTGGTAGTGTGATTCCTTATCTACGCACCAATGGCGATGGAAAATTAGTTCAAGGCTAGATCATTTATGTTTAGTTGTAAAATCAATTATGTCATTTATTATTAAAACATTTTCAAGATCAAATGAGGATTTAATTAAACATCAATTATGCCAACAGTAAGGTTCAAACCTCGAACCGCATGGCCCCAAGGAGCCCCGTGCACCACTGCGCTACTAAGTGTTTCACGTCATTGTAGGAAGAGTATTATATGCTATATATATAATCACTACTAAGATAAAACATGAATAAAAAAGTATTGAAAATTAGAATAGAAATGTAAAAAACATGTTTGGATGCCTAGCAGCAAGGTTCGAAACTCGAACCGCATGGCACCAAAGCAACCCCCGCACCACTGCGCTACTAAGTGTTTCTCGAAATGAGTGGCAACGTATGCTAGATAACCACACCAGAGCAATGCGGCAGCAAGAGGAGGGAGGCAAGATCCTCTTTTTATGAAAATTGTATATTTTTATCATCCAATTCAATCATTGATAATAAGTTGTCCTCACTATCGCCGCCGCGTGTATTTTCTTGTTCAGGAACATGGAGAGCAGTTCAGACTGCCTGATGATGCTGATTTGGTTGAGGATTGGCAAGTTGAGGCTTTTAATCTGTTTAACCAGAAATAGGTTGGGTTTGTGCCGAGGAAGAAGAAGAAGCTCCAAACCATATCTTTCTTTTGGGTTTGACCAGTAGTGCGTTTCGATGTGTAAGCTGGTTTCCCTAGCCTGGACTTGTGTTTGTTTACTTGCTTTCAAATAAACATGATATGTCAAGCGAGCCCCCGCACCACCGCGCTACAAAGTCTCGATCATATAGTAACAACATGTAATAAAAACACACTTAATGAAAATAAAAACAGTAAACTAAGGGAGAAAAATATCAATTTTTGCAATTAGAATATTGGTGTTGTATTTTTATTGTACAAAAAGTTTCAATTTCAAAGGAAGAATAAACTATAGATAAGTTATGATGTATTTTTATTGTACATGTTTATTAATGAAATAAAAAAAGTAAAGTGAGGCAAAAAATACCAAATTTTTAAATTTGATAAGTTATGATGTATTTTTATTGTTAAAAAATCAAGTTCAAACTAGAATTTAAACATGAATAAAAAAGTCATGAAAATGTAAAAAAAATGTTTGGATGCTAGCAGCAAGGTTCGAACCTCAAACCGCCTGCCGGCAGCAAGGTTCGAACCTCGAACCGCATGGCACCAAAGCAACCCCCGCACCACTGCGCTACAAAGTGTTTCTCGACATGAGTAGCAACGTATGTTAGATAATCCCACCAGCGGTGGGCGGATTAGTAGTGGCGGGCACGCTGACGTCACCAGCCCGCCACTGCTAATCCTTTTAGTAGTGGCGGTCGCATGATGTCATCGGCCCGCCACCACTAAGTCGAGTGACGTACACTGAGGCAGTAAAATACCAACTTTTTAAATTTGATAAATTATGATGTATTTTTATTGTTAGAAAAAATTCATGTTCAACGAGGATTAAAACATCAATAAAAAAGTGCTGAAAATTTAAAAAAGTACAAAACAAAAAAAAAATGTTGATTTGGCGCCAGCAGCAAGGTTCGAACCTCAAACCGCCTGTCGGCAGCAAGGTTCGAACCTCAAACCGCATGGCACCAAAGAACCCCCCGCACCACTGCGCTACAAAGTATTTCTCGGCTATTTGTGCAGTGTATGCTAGATAATCCCTACCTCTACGTGGACTT
The DNA here is from genome assembly GCA_019279435.1 of Zizania palustris. NCBI lineage: Eukaryota > Viridiplantae > Streptophyta > Magnoliopsida > Poales > Poaceae > Zizania > Zizania palustris. The sequence goes on along the minus strand of JAAALK010000283.1, from coordinate 105,561,863 downwards.
TTTTGCATTTAAATACCAATTTCTGTTAATGAAAAATACCAATTTTTGCAATTAGAATATTGGTGTTGTATTTTTATTGTACAAAAAGTTTCAAGTTCAAAGGAAGAATCAACTATAGGTTTTGCTTTCAAACCTGAGTCATTTCATCTCTAAACCCTAATTCATCCCCGGAGAATCTTAGGTTTCTTAACGCCCTACATGATTATTTTCTCGAAACAATTTTATTTTTTATGACAACATCTATGGATCGATCATATCATAACAACATGACAAGTCTCATCTTTTTTAGACTTTATTTTATTTTTTGAGGATTAAAAACTATAAAAATACAAGTTGTCGATCGAGTGTTGTGCAAAGCTACATTTTTTATGATGGTTTTAAATTTACTGGATAATAACTAATTATAGAGTCAAAACATGAATATGGTTTTCTATAAATTTTGGTGAATTATTTCATGTCTTGTAGTTCAAATTGAACTTATTTTGACTTTGATCATAAAAACACACTTAATGAAATAAAAACAGTAAACTAAGGGAGAAAAAGTAAAGTGAGGCAGAATAATACCAATTTTTTAAATTTGATAAGTTATGATGTATTTTTATTGTTAAAAAAATCAAGTTCAAACTAGAATTTAAACATGAATAAAAAAGTCATGAAAATTAGAATAGAAATGTAAAAAAAATGTTTGGATGCTAGCAGCAAGGTTCGAACCTCAAACCGCCTGAAGGCAACAAGGTTCGAACCTCGAACCGCATGGCACCCAAGCAACCCCCGCACCACTGCGCTACTAAGTGTTTCTCGACATGAGTGGCAACGTATGCTAGATAACCCGACCAGCGTCGGATTAGTAGTGGCAGGCAGGATGACGTCACCAGCCCGCCACTGCTATCCTTTTAGTAGTGGCGGTCGTATGCTGACATCAGCGTATGCCCGCCACTACTATACTTTTTTCCACCCGCCCAGACTAAACCCTAGTAGTGGCGGTCGGTGACGTCAGCGGCCCGCCACTACTATGTCTTTGCCCGCCACTACTACGATAAATATCAGTGGCGGGCATGCTGACATCAGCGTGTGCCCGCCACTACTAATCCGCCTATATAAATTTTTCACTCCCGCCGTCTGAAAACCCTAAGCCCTAATCTTCTCCCGCTAGTTGCTGCCGCTTCTAGAGCCCGCGCCGCCGTTGTCGTTGTCATCCCCGAAGCCCGTCACCGACGTCAAAGAGCCATTGGTGTCCCCGGACCCCTCGCCACCACCTCGGAGCCATCGCAGTCATCCTCAAAGGCTGTCACTGGAGCCCGCGTCGGTGTACCCGGACCCCTCGCCGCCGCCTTAGAGCCGTCGCACACCGCCAACCCTGTCCAGGAGCCCGCGCCGCCACCCTCGGAACCCGTCCCCGACGCACGCCACCATCCCCATCCTAGAGCCCGCGTAGCCACCCTCAGAACCCATCACCGCCGTCGCCCCGAGCTCCGCCTGTCACCGGAGCCCACGTCGCTGTCCCCGGACCCCGCGCTGTCGTCTTGGAGCCATCACCACCATCCCCTTCCCCGAGCGCACGTCGCCGTCCCCGTTCAGGTTGCTAAACTTTGTACCTACTGCTTTTAGTCTCTATATTTACCTATGCTTTTAGTCTCTAGATTTACTTAAGTGTGATTTAAGTGTGTTGAAAGTTTGTTTGATTGTGTTGTGAGTTTTTGACCTTGAAAAGAGGATTGTCCTAACTATGTTCTTCCTGAACTTATATGTGTGTTAGCCCATCTTCAATCATATTAATATAAACTGTTTTAGTTGGTAAATTTTGCAGTTTATTCTGAATATGGTCAAAAAGCTGAAAATGATTCCTGATTGCACCATTCATCCACTGTGAAGTGGTACTCTATGTGATTAACACTGATTTTGGCATTGAGTTATCTCATGTATGTCATACCACATTACCACTTTTTGGGAATTGATTTTGGTACTGTGAAGTGGCATTGATTTTGGCATTTATTTGGGTGAAGTCTTCTATATCTAAGTTTGTGATATAGTCTTTAATTTGACTCATTGGAGCTAAATCTGTGATTAAGTTTGGAGGAGCGTTGGGTGTTTTGAAAGGGCCATCTAATTCGAAAGAATTTTGTCGAGGCGCCTATTCACCCCCCTCTAGTTCTTGAGTGTTCTTATGTTCTTGAGTGTATTCTTGAGAGAGGTAGGCCAACACAAGCTAAGTTAGGTTTCTAGGGTTTATTGTCCTTAGAGCATCTCCATTGTACTTTCTAAATGTGAATTGCTATTCAAATGGAGCTATATTCAAATGAATTGCTACTAAGGGAAAATAGCAGTGGCGGGCAGGATGACATCAGCATGCCCGCCACTGCTAATCCACCTATATAAAAGTTTTTGCTCCCGCCGTCCGAAAACCTAGTTTCATTTCTAACTCCCGTGCGCCGAACTCTGCCCATTGCCGCCGCTCCCGGAGCCCACGCCGCCCTCGGAGCCCGTCGTCGTCGTCCCCGAAGGCCGTCGCCGCCAAACTCCGCACGTCGCTCCCAAAGCCCACGCCACCCTCGGCTACCCTTGAAATCATTGCATACCACATTACCACTTTTTTAGAGGAGCGTTGGGTGTTTTGAAAGGGCCATCTAATTCGAAAGAATTTTGTCGAGGCGCCTATTCACCCCCCTCTAGTTCTTGAGTGAAGTCTTCTATATCTAAGTTATGCCATGAGAAATATTGCATACCACATTACCACTTTTTTAGAACAACTTTTAGAGGCCTATGATGCAAATAGTAATTGAGTTATCTCATGTATGTCATCAAGCCGTGCGACACATCCATTCCTGTCAACAACTTCTTCTTTCTCGTGTTGCTGACAGGGAATGGATGTGCTCACGGTTCCATGGCAGCCATGAACATATTTGAAAAACAACACAAAATATGCTGAGGCCTCAACAACACAAGAGAGAGAGAACAACACAATCTCCTAACTTGAGGATTAATATAGTAGCTTCAGAAGTAATAGCTCACTACTGTAGCCAAGAAGAGTGTTCATACATTTTCCACCTTTGACACTGTGATCAGTTTACTACTGCTATTACTTCTGAGGCTACAGTAGTAAACTGATCACAGTGTCAAAGGTGGGAAATGTATGAAAACTCTTCTTGGCTACAGTAGTCAGCTATTACTTCCGAAGCCACTATATTAATTCTCAAGTTAGGAGATTGTGTTGTTCTCTCTCTTTAGTTTTGTTGATACCTCAGCATATTTTGTGTTGTTTTTCCCTCTAATGTTCCATGGCAACAAAATATGCTGAGGCCTCAACAACATTGTGATCAGTTTACTACTGCTATTATTTCTAAGGCTACTATATACTAATCCTCAAGTTCATGCATCCGGTTGAAGACCAACATTAGATTCTGCAATTCATTTTAGAGGCCTATGATGCAAATAGTAATTGAGTTATCTCATGTATGTCATCAAGCCGTGAGACACATCCATTCCTGTCAACAACTTCTTCTTTCTCGTGTTGCTGACAGGGAATGGATGTGCTCACGGTTCCATGGCAGCCATGAACATTTTGAAAAGCTACACAAAATATGCTGAGGCCTAAACAACACTGTGATCAGTTTACTACTGCTATTATTTCTAAGGCTACTATATACTAATCCTCAAGTTCATCCGGCTGAAGGCCAACATTAGATTCTGCAATTCCTTTTAGAGGCCTATGATGCAAATTGTTATTGAGTTATCTCATGTATGTCATCAAGCCGTGTGAAACGTCCATTCCTGTCAACAACTTCTTTCTCGTGTTGCTGACAGGGAATGGACGTGCTCACGGTTCCATGGCAGCCATGAACATTTTGAAAAGCAACACAAAATATGCTGAGGCCTAAACAACACTGTGATCAGTTTACTACCGCTATTATTTCTAAGGCTACTATATACTAATCCTCAAGTTCATGCATCTGGCTGAAGGCCAACATTAGATTCTGCAATTCCTTTTAGAGGCCTATGATGCAAATTGTTATTTAGTTATCTCATGTATGTCATCAAGCCATGGGACACATCCATTCCTGTCAACAATTTCTTCTTTCTCGTGTTGCTGACAGGGAATGGATGTGCTCATGGTTCCATGGCAGCCATGAACATTTTGAAAAGCTACACAAAATATGCTGAGGCCTAAACAACAATGTGATCAGTTTACTACCGCTATTATTTCTAAGGCTACTATATACTAATCCTCAAGTTCATGCATCTGGCTGAAGGCCAACATTAGATTCTGCAATTCCTTTTAGAGGCCTATGATGCAAATTGTTATTTAGTTATCTCATGTATGTCATCAAGCCATGAGACACATCCATTCCTGTCAACAATTTCTTCTTTCTCGTGTTGCTGACAGGGAATGGATGTGCTCATGGTTCCATGGCAGCCATGAACATTTTGAAAAGCTACACAAAATATGCTGAGGCCTAACAACACTAGTGATCAGTTTACTACTGCTATTATTTCTAAGGCTACTATATACTAATCGTCAAGTTCATCCGGCTGAAGGCCAACATTAGATTCCACAATTCCTTTTAGGGGCCTATGATGCAAATTGTTATTGAGTTATCTCATGTATGTCATCAAACCATGTGACACATCCATTCCTGTCAACAGCTTCTTCTTTCTCGTGTTGCTGACAGGGAATGGATGTGCACATGGTTCCATGGCAGACATGAACATTTTGAAAAACAACACAAAATATGCTGAGGCCTCAACAACACTAGAGAGAGAGAACAACACAACATCCTAACTTTAGGATTAATATGACATCAGACCTTTTTTGCATAACCAAAATTCTGATACATTAGCCTCTTAATATGAATAGTTTATCTATGGCGGAAGAAGGACGTTCCATCGAGGAGCTCATCTACGAGTCTCCCGCAAAAACAAATAAAGAGGGTTCATCTGAAGGATCCTCCGATAGCGAATCTTCGTACCACTCTCCGGAGAATGAACATCCAATGGAGCCTAGGAAGAAGAGAACGAGAGAAGACGCCGATGAGGATTACATTCCTGAAGCTCAAGCGGAGGTAATTATTACGTTAGTAACAAGTCAGAGCAGCTTCTAACCGAGGATTACATTCCTGAAGCTCACATTGTCTATCATCGTAGGATCGTCCAAAGCGAGGAAGCAAGCGTCGATTATTCCAAGTCGAGAAAAGAACAACTATTGTCCCAGCTATTGAGTCAGCTGAGCGAACAGATGTTGAGCCAGCTGCCACAACATCGTCTGCAAATACGAAGAGGAGAGGGAAACGGGAGAAGAACAAGCTGCATACAGCTATCTATGAGGTTGAAGAAGTGCATGTTGATGGGGCTCCAAAGAAGCCAAAAGAAATCACAGCGAAGTGGCGTAACGACTGTGGATGTCTCGCCAGGGAGCGATGTAAGATAGTTTGGAAAAATTGGAAGACTGTCCCTGAAGCTACAAAGAACGAATTGTGGCAGCATATAAAAGCGCATTATAAATTCCCGGAAGACCGCTTAGAAGACGCTAAAGCTGCCACATTGAAGACTATCGGGAAGGCTCTCCGTACATTTAGGACTAAACTGAACACACAATACCTTCAGAAAGATGAGTCGCCACTCAACGACTACGGCTTTATAACGCCAAATGAATGGAACGAATTCAAAATGCAGCATTGCTCGGAAGAAGCCAAACAAGAGAGCATCATGTTCAAAGAACTTAATAAGAAGAATAAGTTCCCCCATAAACTTGGGCCAGGTGGTTATAAGGCCAAGGAGGATGAGTGGAGTAGAAAGGAGGAGGAGGACCGTGCGGCTGGGTTACCTGAATAGTTTTAGGTGCTGATCAGCGCACTAAGAGATGGCTCCTAGGTCGAGCTAAAAAAACACCCGAGGGCCAATATATGCTCTCCGACTCACGGACTAGTGAAGTATTCCAGAAAGCACAGGAAATCGCTGAGTTGGAGAAGACTGGAAAGTTCAAGCCCGAGGGATGTAATGACCAGCTTACATCTGCTCTCGGAAACGAGGAACATCGAGGGTGCACCCGAGGTGTCTCGTCTATAGCACCCTGGAAAAATACTTTCAAGAAACAGGAGGGTGCCACATACAAGAAGCGTCAAGAACGCACAGACGACGCCGTAGAGCGCCGTGCAGAGTGGGAGCGACACTTTTTTGAATTTATTAACGAGAATCCAAACATAATGCAGGCTGCAGCTAGACAAATAATTGTGCCAGAGGTACGACTCGACGTACCAAGCAGTGTTGGCTCAGTACAAGACAAATTTCCTGTAACTTATATTAAAGAGGACACACCATGCAGCCTGCATGTACCGATAGGGCGCAAAGGGCATTCCCAAGAGGCTGCACGAGGCATTGCTATGCCTGGGGATTTATTTCACAATCGGCCTATTCCTGCTGACTATACCAAGGTTCAGGTCAATGAGATCACCAACGACAGATTTATTAATGACCCCTTGGATCTTCCAATGCCTGATGAGGGGATTGAGACAATCGGAGATGCTCTAAATAACTTTGTCCTATGGGCGAGCCGAGATATCAAATTACTGCAGACAAGTTCTCAGAGTAAATCACCTATTGTCTCATCACAATCCCCCACATATCTTTCATCTCAGGATGTGCAAAATATAGGATCATTATCACCTGTTGATGAGCGTGAAATAGAGGAAAAGGCAGAGGAAGAGCCAGTGCCCAATAAAGTAGCAGAAGTGATAGAATCGAAAGTGACTGAGCCTGATCCTCAAGTGACAAAGCCAGTGCCAGTGCTTGAGCCCACTGATGAGCCCAACACAAATGTGCCAGAGCAAGATCAAATGCCAGTGCTAGTTCCGACTGAGCCTCAAGTGCCAGTTCCGACTGATCCTCAAGTGCCGGTGGACAAGCCCATAACAAAAGTGCCAGTGCTAGTTGCTGCCGAGCCTGAAAAACAAGATGCATGCCCAAAGCCAGCAATCCACAAGATAACTGTTCAAGCTGGGCAGTGTTCTGCGCTGAAATCTGAGATGCATAAATTTTTTACTACTATGGGGCAAACACGTTCTATGCTCGAAGTGGCTCCCATAAAGGCTCCAGTACAAAAGCATGCGGGCTCACTTTCTGTTAATAAGAGGACCTACGGAGATGAGGATTACATCGAACACGAACCAGGCAAACCATTATTACCCCAAGGAGTACTTAATTGTATGCCTTGGACGATGAAAACATTTCATGACTGGTACCTCGAAGCGTCTTCGTTAGGAGTAACACAAATAGAACTGAAGGTTCCACAAGAAATATTCAACTGCCCAGAGTTTAAGCTTGCACTATTTTCGACGACTTCCATCGGATGTTTCGTCTGAAGCGAACCGACATGACAAGCATGATGCTCTGGTGCATGTAAGTACTTTATACTTTGTCAATACAAAGCAAAAATAAATAATGTCTTATATTGACTATTGTTTTATAACATATGCAGTTGTAATTCACGCGGTGACGAGTCTAAATTGTATGGGTACTTAAACCCGTCATTAATAAGCCAAAGTGCGCTGAACCCGACACTAAACCAGAACAATAGCAAGTACTGGACTGCGGGTAAGAAAAAATTTCAAAGAAAGATGTTCAATAAAGACGAAGACAAACTTAAGAAGAACAAAAGGAGTTGTGCCGCGTTGTATATTGCGCGGTGCATGTATCAATGGAAGGACAGAGAAATGATAAGTGGGGCATATAACTTTAAGTAAGTATACCCACTATATCCACTTAATCACGTTTTATCGATTATGAAACTAACATAATCATATATTACTTCTTTCGATAGTGATCATTGGATTGCACTTCTGCTATACCCAAAGAGTTCAAGGGTTTATGTGCTCGACTCGCTCGACAAACCCAAAAAAGAATATCAAGATATATTAAATGTTATTCAGAGTGCATATAGATACTACGTGGAAAAGTTAGGTGGCCCACATGATCCACAGAGGCCGAAAGAAATGCTTATCAGAACCAACTATCCGGTAATATTATATTTTTAAATTTGTTAATTCAATTGATAAAGCCAAACTATATATCGTTCTAACTTTGTCTATTTTGAAGTGTCACAAACAATCTCTTGGTTCTGTGCATTGTGGCTACTATACTTGTGATTTCATGAGCAATAACTTAGGAAAGTTTGGGCGGACAGTATCTGAGGATACTAAAGAAGTAAGTTGATTTCTTGTGTGTTAATCTAATATAACTTGCAGCGTATGTACTTATATTTTACGTATGCAGTCGTCAGGTCCATCAACCGTTGCCCAGAAGAGCCAACTCTCTGAATCACAAATGTACGAAATCGTATCAAGGATGTGCCGCTTCACGATGCATGAGATTCTTCATGAGCTTGGAGTATTTTTCGATCCTGAGAGTGAAGTGGCCAAGCATCCAACTCTGTATGATTGGGCCGGAAGAATAAAAAGGCGAACCAATTAACATATGAGTTAGCCTTCCAAGAAAACATAAACCGCATGAGCATGTATTTGTGAAACAATGAATTGTGTTGATGGATGGTTATTGTGAAACATAAACCGGAAGAATGTAAACTTTGTAAATTTTTGAAAATTGATGAGATGGATGGTTGTTGTGTTGATGTGTTGTTGTTGTGGATGTGTATGTGGATATGTGGATGTTTTGCTGCTATGTATGTGGATATGTGGATGTTTTGCTGCTGTGTATGTGGATGGCTGTGTGAAGCATATAATTTCTGTGTTTTGGTTTGTGGGATCACAGCATTCTGTGTTATGGCTTATACACAGCAGTGGCGGGCAGATGAGGTAGCTTGCCCGTTACTGCTGTTGCCACAGTGGTGGCGGGCGTGCTGACCTCATCGGCCCGCCACTGCTATTATCAATACCAGTGGCGGGCAGATGAGGTCAGCGCGCCCGCCACTGCTGTTGACATAGTGGTGGCGGGCTCGCTGACATCATCTGCCCGCCACTGGTATTGATAATAGCAGTGGCGGGCCGATGAGGTCAGCGTGCCCGCCACTGCTGTTGACACAGCGGTGGCGGGCGCTCTGACCGCCACTGCTAACCAGCGGTAGCAGTGGCGTTAGAGCAGTGGCGGACTGGATGCCCGCCACTATAGGTCGATTTTGCCCGCCGCTACAGTGTCGCTTTGTAGTAGTGGCGGTTTTGTGCTGACGTCAGCACCGATCGCCACTAGTAGTGGCGGTCGCTGGCGCAGCAGCGCTTAGAACCACTGTAGTGGCGGGCGTCTAATAGCCTGCCACTACAGTGTTTTTGCCCAACGCCACTACAGTGGTAGTTTGTAATAGTGTTTAAAAATTCATATCTAATTCATCCAAACTCTAAACAGAACCATTCAAATTGCTGAATTTTCTAAACATGAGATCTGTCCATTACAAATATGTTCACACACATAATGTATGTGCATATATACGTTTTGAATTTATTTTTGTTTATATGTACTACTGTTTAGTTTCCTAAGAGCCTAAAGAGTGTGTTTACGTTGAGGAGTCACAAATTTTCTTCTCTATCCAGAACGGCAAGTTATTTGAGTTTCTTTGTTTGATCATGTTGAACTCATGTTTTTATGCTATTATTCATTCAAAAGTGCATTTTATTTTAGAATAACACTAGGATTGGAATAAAACCTTGCTTGATAACATATTGTAGTGTTATATCTTGTGGATAAAGTTGTGCACCTCTTATCAGAGTAAAATTATTGGAATAGTCATACCCACGGATACAGGCAACAATGCAAGGTCACTTGTGATTAGTCCCATAATTATTCATTTAACCTATTTTACATACTATTCAACTTGGCTAGCTTTGGTTAGAGTGGATTGATTTTTTTACCTAATAACCTTGGGTAAGAGTTATTCAATGATTAGATTAATATTGTTTCAAGGTTCCATCTTAATTAGAATTACCTTTAAACTGCATCTATCTTTAATGCGCCGTTTATGCAAATGAAATCTATTATGTCGTCTTTTATATCCCTTTGCATTATAACTATTCCACATGGATAGCTTGTTGAGTATTCAAAATACACACCCTTGCATTCCCCCACCACCAAAGGATGAGTTCATCAGTGAAGATGAGGGTGACACCTTTTGAGCTGTTGCCCAATCAAGTCTGCTTGACATTGTTGTCTAGCTTGAGGTTCCAATGCCACTGCGTCAATAAAGTTCTTAGGAATTATTTATGATTGACATTATTGTCTAGCTTGAGGTTCCAATGTCACCTTGTAGTAAGTACTTCATTTACTTCATCCTAAACAATAATATTTTCGATGTCCAATAAATCGCAAGGGAATGGTTGGAATTACCGGACATGATAGCTACGTACGACATCATTGGTCAAGGATAATAGAATAAGTTCTTTGTATTTTGAAGTTTTTTATAACTTTTGGGTATCAGTGTGTACCTATGAGCTAAATGATAAACCCATATATTCCATCTCTTTCATACAGGCTACCAATTCGTGGACCCACGAGTTAAAAACTGACATGGCCCTAATGCCGTAGTTGTCGAGAACAAATGTGGCCATTTCTTTCTTATTTTGATGATATGATCAATGAGATTCCTTCTAGATTTGTTATCAAGTGTATTAATTTGGTCTAGCCAAGAATTGAGATGGGAGAGATGAAGCACATATCACAAACTTATCTGCCATGGTTTTGTCGAGGGGGAGAGGTTGCACTTTTAAAACTGTAAACACAATCTATGCAAGGTTTTTGAGAATCCACTAAAGAAAAATGGATTTTTTAACTTAGTTAAATTTTAGATTGTATTGACGCTAAGATTTGAAAAAGTCTGGGACCACCATAGATAGCGCACGGTCAATAGATGATCCAGAAATAGTTACAATATAGATTACTTGGACAACAAGTCTTTACACTATAAATATGTATCTAATTCGCTAGGTTTAGGGGACACACACTCAACCACAACAAACTACTCTTTCGGCACATCGCCACCCTTAGGTTCCCAAGGTTAAACACGGCGGGACTTGGCACTTAGAACTGGGCTGCATCGTAGCGAAGAGGTGAGTATCGTCACCCCTAATGGTCACATCAGTACATCAGTGTTCATCAAGGTTGCATCGTATTGATCTCTTGAGGCATCAGCCTGATCAATGTGATTGTCGGTTTTTATCTTGGAATGTTTTACTAGGTCTAAGGCTGCATCACTTTAATTTATTAGATTGATGTGAATTAGGTGTCATAGTTTGAGGCTTCATCGATTAGTTCCGACCTCTTGTCCTATTGTATATGGTTCATGCTATGTACCATTCATCTAAATAAAGTGTGCCCAATGCGTTTAAGAGTTGTTGATTTCTCGTGACTTGCAACTGTCTTAGTTGGGTTCGATCTTGCAGTTATAGTAATTTGATAGCATGAATGTTGGCGTAAAAGATTACGCTAACAGGTTTCTGTAGAAGAGAAACTAACAAACAAAGTGTTTGCGAAGAGAACTATTCTAAGCCTCCGAAAGGATAATAACTTAGAAAAGTTTGAATGTGTGTATTGAATAACTTGTATCCGGTCCCTATTACAGGGTGAAATGGGGGGTATTTATAGGCCCAAACATTAAGGAAAAGACCTATTTACCCCTCTATTACAACCGACATAGTGGAAACTATTCGGTTCCCTTAATAGGGCTAAAATGGTAAAAGACTAATCTAATGAGAAAGATGATAAGCCTTCCATCTTAGCTGGCAGAAAAGATCTTGAAAAGCCTTAGTTCGAAGATGTACTTCGAACCAATGCCTATCTTCGTACTTCGAACTGGGTTCCGGGTATCTTCGAAGATGATCGTCTGGGAATCTTTGAATCCGCTGTCTGCCTCTATGTTGCTTCGGCAATAATCCCGAAGATGAGATATTTTCACCCAACAGTAGCCCCTCGAATACGCTTCTCCGTTTGACCTGTAACGTTAGGAGAGCAGTATACGGAAGGAAAAGATAACCAAACATAGGGGTTATTGGTTTTTAGTTCATCTCCGAAATACATGAAGATATAAACTTCGAATCAGTCTTAAGGTAATTGCTTTTCTAACTACCTTAGAACCGACTCAAGAAGTTCGAAAGTCTTTTAGACTTAGAGAAAATAGTCGTTAAGTTTCTGTTTCCAACGGAAACTGTAGTAAGCGTTAATCTCGGAGAAAAGTAACGGCAGGAATGCGAAACGACATGGATTAACGGTAAAAAAGTGAAGTCTAGGCTATAAATAGAAGGCCTAAAACTTACCCGGTTACCTTTTCACCGTCTTCTCACATCCAAAAACTTTTCGAGCCCTTTGAGTTCTCCAGCCCTAGCCTCCATTTTCCCCAAAGCAATCCATCGATCGCAATGGTGAAGACTAAGGGATCTGCACCTCCGTCGGCCTTGGCCCGACAGCAGGCGGCTGCAGCAGCAGCGGCAGCAACGTTGACGGCGGCACCTTCGATTCCGGCGATGACATCCATGGCGGCAGGAGGGAGAAATCCCCAAATCGTCGATGACCAAGGTCTGTGCCCGCCATCGACAAAATACTTGGATCAATCTTTCCAGTTGGGGCCTTCTACCTGCAAGAGAGAGTCATTGGCAATCGCAGTGGGAGGGAAAATTGGTAATGGAGTTATGATCCGGAAGCCAAGCAAAGAAATGATTCCATCGCCAAGACCCGGAGAAGTAGTGGTATTCGAAGCTGGCTTGGGCCTCCCTGTAGTGGACTTCCTGGCGGAGGTACTTGATCTGTTCCATGTAACCCTCCCCCAATTATCTCCGAATGCAGTAGCTAGATTAGCTATCTTCGAATGGGCCTTGAGAGTCGAAGGGTGCGAAGGAAGGGCAGAGATCTTCGCTGCATTGCATAGAGCAACTTGTCAACCAAAAACCTTCGTAGGCCCCGGAGGTGAAAAAGTAGTGGTATCCTTCGGTAGTATCAACTTTAGGCTTCGAGATGAATACGCCCTTCAGTTTTCTACCAAGGCCATCAATGCCAGATGGTATACTGATTGGGTTCTAAGATGGTTCTATGCCGAAGTTGGGGCAAGCAGTCCTTTGGTCGGGCCCCTCAAAGAAATTCAATTCCGGAAGGAAGCTTTAGTGCAGCCCAACGAAGGTCAGCTCGAAGCCCGTCTTAACCTGCTTCAAAAGATTAGCCGAAGGTTAAGCATGAGAGACTTGGCCGAAGAATTCCTCGGCCTGCAAATTGCTCCGCTGATGGCCAACTGGCCTATTATCTTCGAGGATGATTCGGAAGGCGGTCTCCGCAAGATTAACTTGACTTCGAGCCCTGCAGGTAACTTCGAAACCAACATGTATTATACATATTTACTTCGAAGACTAACTTGAATTATTTATTTTTTAGCTTCTTCAGCCCCTATTACTTCAGAACAAATTATAAGGGCTTCGGAGAAGATTTTGGGTGCCCCAACTCCGACTGAAAAAGAATGGAGAGTTAAATTGGTCGGGAGTTGGGAGAGGTTTAACAGAGTATGGGGAATGCTGGAGATGACTCCGCCCCCTCTGATGGACTGGGTGCCTTCGGAGAAAGGGCCCAAGAAGAGGATAGCTGAAGCCGGAGCTTCGAGCTCCGCAAAGACTCCGGTGAAGAAGGTGGCTCGGAAGCCAAAAAATCTCGCACCTTCGAATCCTGCGCCTTCGAGCTCAAGAACCTCAATCTCTGGTTCTAAAGAAGATGAAGGTATACTATTAGTGAGGTTGATTGATGAAGATGCAACTCAAAAAGATATTCACATTGAAGATACTGCAGGTATGTCGGAGCTTCAAGCTAATATTGAAGAAGTGAGAGCTCCGGATGCTCAAGAAGAAGAGCAAATCGAAGCCCCTATGGGCGAAGATGAAGTTGAAGTTACAACTTCAGTTGTGGATGAAAGGAGGACTGCTCACGGAGATACTCTGACAGTTGAAGTTTTAACTGTGGATTCAGACGAAGACCTCACCTTTGATCCTCCGAGCAGTCCGGTGCTCGATCGCCCTCAGAATGTTGAAGGTAAACTTCGCATAATTCTCTTATTATTTTCTGCAAAATTATACAATGTATAATACCTTTGCTTTTGCAGAGCCCCTTTCTGTAGAAGTACATCACGAAGATCCAATTCAAGGGCCTTCGACAACTTCGGAGCCGCACCCGGAGGTCGCTCAACAGGGGCCTGGAAGGGGTAAAAGACATATAGAGCCTCTCCCTACTCAAGGATCAACTTCATCTGAATCAACAGATGAAAGTGAATCAACTGAGGGGGGGGCATCTACCGAAGTTCCAAGGACCTCAGGAGAACGCTCCGGAGCTTCGCCAAGCAGGGACGACCAAGAGGCTTCGGCAATGCTCCCTCTTTTAACTCCTTTTTTGGAGCAAAGAACCGGGCTTCGGACTCTGCTCAAACCTTTAGGTCGAGTGAGTCGCGAAGTCAAGGAGACAGAGCTGCTAGCAAAATTAAGCAGGGCGAAGAGTTCGGAGCTTAACGTTGCCCTGGAACGAGCAGCATATCAGGTACGGAACGCCTTTGAATTAATAGCAAATTATACGTGAATAATTTCTTACTTCGGTTTTTTCTTTTCATAGCAAGTGGTTTTGGCCCGCGCTGCAACTTTATCGAGCGAAAATGAAATTGCTCAGCTTCGGGAAGAAAATGAAGCTCTTAAACGCAACTTGTCTTTCTCCGAAGCTAGAGTGGTTCAAATGGATAACATGATTTCAACGGAGCGTAGGGCCAGACAGGGCTTGGAGACTGCTAATAAAGAGCTCGAAGTAGAAAGAATCGTGCTTCGAGCAGAAATTGAAAAGGTGCGGTTGGAGCATGCTAGTGCTGGGTCCGAACTTGTGAGGCTCCAAGAGGAAGCTAGCCAACTCCTAAATCAGAAGAATATTTTAACTACGGAGAATGCTAGGATTTCCGGAGTTCTAACAGAAACAACTTCGAGCAAGGATGCATTAATCGAAGAAAAGCTTAAGTCTGAGAAGGTAGCTACGGAGGTCATAGAACAGATGCTAGGTGTCTTGGAGTACTTCGGTACTACTGGATCACTTCCTTCAGATGACAACGTGACTCTGCTGCGCCGGTTAAAAAGGATCCAAGGAGCAGCGAAGCAAATGAAGACGGCAGGCATTCGTTATGGAGAACTCTCCGGACAAGTGTCTGCCCTCGGACTACTTCGTTACTACGAGGATTTGGGCCGAACAATCACTCCGAGCGCAGAGGGCTCCATTACCTTCGACGACGAGCGGCTTCTAAATCCTTCCTAAGGTGTGACTGCTGCCTGGCGAGCCTTTCAAACCTCATGGAGAGCTGAAGGTCGTTCCGCGATCAAGGCTTGGATCGATGAAGGCCAACGCCAGAAGCAAGTTCGGAACCAAGCTTCGAGCAGTCAGCCTCCTCCGAACCCACAGGTTTAGGAATCATTTAGGATTTTTGACTATGTAAAGCTTTATGCTTGTAAACATTTATCAATGAAAATCTTGTTTGTCATATTTTTAGGCTTTGCCCCTTATGGAAGACATCGAAGTATTAGAGCTTAACGACGAACTTCGTTCATTATGGAATACCTTCGAACTTCTAAAGAATTACAAGCGTCCTCGATTTCTAATTCCTCGAGATGACTCCGGCATAATTGCGCCTGAAGTAAAGATGTAATGTCTTATATTAAAGAGGAAGAGAAAGAGGTTAACGCAAACACCTCGTCTTCTGAAGACACTATTTGGTCTGAAGACGAAGGTGAAGCTCGAAATAAAAGATCTGAAGATCTTAGAAGCTGGGAAAGAAGCCCCGAACGGCTTCGAACTTGGGCCGAGCTTCAACAAGAGCAGAAATATTTTAGAGCTTCGAAGGGGAGGAAGAGAGTTAAACGTAAAGTTATTAGAACTCCCGATGTTGGAACTAGTCGTTCCACCCCTAGCTCTAGGGACCGAAGAGGCCTCTGATTCCTTCTTGGTATAGATACCAATTTTTCATAGTGTAATCTGTAAACACATTTATTTCAATAATGAATGTCGATTTAAAATTGTCTCCATATTTACTAGCCCATCTTTGGGTATAAGCAACTTCGAAATGTATTCAAAGATGGTTATGCGCTAAGAAAAAACTTCGGAGTACAATTTTTTTTGAGGGTTCGGAGCCCCTCTGTCATTTAAAGATCTTTTAAAATCTTATGAAGTGTCTTCGACTTTTTGCAGTCGGAAGAATGGTAACTTAGTACCTTTGTTTTATGAAAGAAATCACTTGAGATAACTTTCAGGACACTTTACTGTCTTAAAAAATTTGTCACTTTGGAATATGTTAACAGACATTCGAAGCTCATGGCTCAAATTCTGTTTTGTTTTAGCCACCTTCGGCTTATTTTTGCGATCTCTGTCGAACCAATGGTTCGGAGTTTGCAATGGTCTCTTTGGACTCTTTTTACGGATGTCTACCAGCCAATGGCTTGGACTCCGTAGATTTTGGCCACCTTCGGCTCTTTTTACGGAAGTCTACCAGCCAATGGCTTGGACTCCGTAGGGTGTGGTTTTGGGCTCTTTTATGGATGCCTACAAGTCGGTGGCCTGGGCTCCGGATTATGTCAACCCCCACGTCGGAAGCTTCGAACTTTATGGGTTCGAAGTCCGAAAATACAACCCAGCTTCATGACACTTCCCTCTCGGTCGACCCCGCGGTTCCAGTGCGTCCACTTGGAAGCTGGAAGTCTATGAGGGGAAAGCACTATCAGGATCATATGCTTTATTGATTTAGAAGATGATTACAAGCGAATTACAAGGAGCCCTTATGCGAAGTATCGCTTTAGGTGCTCCGTATGCCAAGTATGTGCTAACTCTTCACCTTCTAAATTAGCTAATTTAAATGAACCAGGGTGCCCTGAGCGGACAATTAGGTATGGACCTTCCCATTTATTGCCTAACTTCCCTGGAGCTATAATGCTTCGCAGAACAAGATGACCCGGTCTTAGTTCATTGAGCTTAACCTTCGGGTCATACCAAGCCTTCGTATGCTGATGATACTTTGATAAATTAGCTACAGCCCGAAGTCTTGTTTCTTCTGATAAATCTAACGAAGCTTGTCTTTCTTCTTCAATGCCCGGTTCGGTGCTGCGAAATGATCCCCCTTTGAGCTCCGTTGGAGTCATGGCTTCATCTCCGAATAGTAGTCTGAACGGAGTAAAACATGTGGACCTTGTTTGCGTAGTCCGAATGGACCACAGAATCTTCGGAAGCTCTTCGGTCCACAGTCCCTTTGCTAATCCTACTATTCTTCGATTTAGCCCTGATAATATATTTCCATTGGCTCGCTCTACGGCTCCATTAGACTGAGGATGCCTTACTGCAGCAAAACATAGCTGAATGCCTAGATCTTCGCAAAACTTCTTGAAGGGTTCTGCGTCAAATTGTGTTCCATTATCAACTGTGAGGTATCTAGGCACTCCGAACCGGCAAATAATGTTCTTCCAGAAGAATTTCTGTACATTGTTCGAAGTGATAGTTGTTAAAGGTTCTGCTTCCACCCACTTAGAAAAATACTCAATAGCTACCACTGCGAACTTCAGATTTCCCTTTGCTAACGGAAAGGGACCAATTAAATCCATACCCCATCTGGCCATAGGCCATACCGGAGCAATGACTTGAAGAGCTGTTGGTGGGCGATGACTCCGTCGACCCATCCACTGGCATCCTTGACAAGTGCGGACCAACCTCTCCGCATCAGCTGTTATTGTGGGCCAATAAAGCCCCTGGCGAAGTGTTTTTCCTGCCAGAGCTCTAGGGGCTAAATGGCTTCCACAAAGGCCTTCATGAATTTCTCGAAGAATTTCTTGGCCTTCGACTTGAGATATACATCGGAGTAGAGGGGAACATACTCCGGCCTTGTATAATATACCGTTGATTATTTTATAGTTTCTGGCTCTGAGCTTTAATCTTGACAGCTGGGGCTCTTCGGGCAAATTTGTTCCTCCTTGCAAAAGTTCCATGATCGAATTTTTCCAATCTGCACTAGGAATGCAAAGAATCTCTGCAGAGGGAATTTGTGGCACCGAAGGTATATTGAGTTCCTCGTAGAAAGCTTCTTCGGGCACATCCACAGCTCCGGCTGCAGCCTTCGCTAAAATGTCCGCTTGCACGTTTTCCGCTCTTGGTATACTCTGAATGGAAATACCCTTGAAGTGTGCTTCGATTTTGCGGATTTCTTCTAAGTACTTTGCAAGCTGTGGATGCCGAACTTGAAAACTTTTGTCTACGTGCCCTGCTACTATCTGAGAATCTGTCTTTATAATTATTCTTGTAGCCCCTAGAGCACGTGCTTTCCGGAGTCCCAATAAAATTCCTTCGTACTCCGCTATATTATTGGTAGACTTAAAGTTGAGTCTTGCGGAGTACATTACTCTTTGCCCTGACGGTGAAATCAACACTGCCCCAATGCCTGCTCCGGATGCTTGGAAAGCCCCATCGGAGTAAACAGTCCAAACTCCGTCACTTGACTTCTCCGGAGTCAAATTCGCAGGTGGAGTCCACTCTGCTATAAAGTCTGCTAGGACTTGGGATTTGATAGCTGTCCTTGCCAAGAAAGATATGCCGGAGGGTGCTAGCTCGACTGCCCACTTTCCAATCCTTCCAGTGGAATCTTTGCTTCGGAGCATATCTCCTAAGGGATACGAAGTTGGTACAATTACATTGTGAGCCAAAAAATAATGTCTTAGCTTCCTCGAAGCCATTATCAGAGCATAAACGAACTTCTCAAGTTCGGAGTATCTTGTCTTCGCTCCTGATAATGCTTCGGATACAAAATAAACAGGATTTTGGACCAACTTCCCATTGAAATCCACTTCTCTGACAAGGACTGCGCTGACAGCTGAACCTGTAGCTGCAAGGTACAGGAGTAGGGTTTCGTCCGCAGTAGGCACCGTGAGTGTAGCAAGATTACTGAGATAGTCTTTAATATCTTCGAAGCTTTTCTGACACTCCGGTGTCCATGCAAAATCTTCGGACCCTTTCAATGCTTTGAATATAGGCAGGCTCCTCTCCGCAGACCTTGATAAAAACCTGCTAAGTGGGGCCAGACGCCCAGTCAGCTTTTGCACTTGCTTTAAATTCTCCGGAGGAGCCATCTTCTGCAGCGCAGTTATTTGAGTAGGGCTAGCTTCAATTCCCCTGCTTGAAACTAAATACCCTAACAATTTTCTAGCCTTAGCTCCGAATATACATTTTTGGGGGTTAAGACGGATCCCACATGCCCGAAGGCTATTGAATGTTTCTGCTAAGTCTAGGCTATGTTGGTGCTTTAAAGCACTCTTTATTACAATATCATCCATATAGGCCTCCACATTGCGACCTAGTTGATGACCTAGAGCCTTAGCAACTAATCTTGAAAAAGTAGCCCCGGCATTTCTTAGGCCGAAGGGCATTCTTACATAACAGAAGACTCCCAAAGGAGTTACGAAGCTTGTCTTGATTTCATCTTCGCGCTTCAACCATATTTGATGATAACCAGAATACGCGTCGAGGAAGCTTAGTAACTCCGAACCTGCGGTGGAGTCAACCAATTGATCAATTCGGGGCATGGGGTAGGGGTCACGTGGGCATGCTTTATTCAAGGATGTGAAATCAATGCACATGCGCCACTTCCCAAAAGACTTCTTTCTGACGAAGACTGGGTTGGCTAACCATTCTGTGTGAGCCACTTCTCTGATAATCCCAGCCTTCAAGAATTTTTCAACTTCGTCCTTAGCTAGAGCAGCTCTTTCTGCGGATATCTTCCGGAGACCTTGTCGAACAGGCCGGGCCTTCGGGTTTACAAGTAAACTGTGTTCAATGATATCCCGATCGACTCCGGTGATATCTTCGTCAGACCAAGCGAAGACATCCAAATTTTCTTCCACCACCTTTTCCAAGGAGGTTGCAACTTCAGGAGGTAAATCTTTACCAAATTGAAAAGTGTACTCTTTACCGTCTTTAACAATGACCTTCGTTGCAATCTCTCCTTCGGGACTTGGTCTCGGAAAGGACTTCTTCGAAGCTTCGGAGGAGGCTGAAAAAATTTCTTCATTATCCTGCCCACTGTTTACTTGCCTCGGATCAAGAGGGGGACCATGACCATATTCCGCCCTCCGAGCAATGGCTTGATCTCCGAAGATTGTAAGGACTCCTGCTTGTGTGGGCATCTTCATGCACAAGTAATTGTGATGCGCCACAGCTCCGAACTGGTTCAGCATGCCCCTTCCGAAGATGACATTGTAAGCATACGGGGCATCTATCACATCGAAGATTACTTCTTCAGTCCGGGCCAATAAACCTTCTCCGAAGGTAACTTCCAGGCCTATCTGGCCAAGTGCATCAAGCGGGGGTCCTGCGAAGCCTTGCAGAGGACGAGCCGCTGGAAGGAGATGCTTCCTGGAAATGCACAACTGATCGAAGGCTTGAACAAAAATGATATCTGCCGAACTACCTCCGTCAATCAGCACCCTTCGGACTTCAGTGCCCGCAATATCGGCAGTGATAACCAATGGATCTACGTGCAGGAACTTAATACCAGCTGCATCCTCCGCAGAAAAAGATATCGGAACATGAGACCACTCTGGCATTGCAGCTGCAGACGACGAAGTCCCAATATGACCTACTTCCCGAACGTACTCTCTTCGCTGTCTCTTGGACATGCTTCCGAGGGTACCTCCTCCGGAGATAGGGAGAACTACTCTTTTTCCTCTATCTTGCCCTTCCTCTTGCTTCGGAGGTGGCATAACATTGGCCACCGGAGGGTGTCTTGCAGCATCAAAATTTTCTATACGCGCCACAGCCTGGACCGGCTCTGGGCGCGTTGCAGCTGGACTTCGGTCGGTACTGCCTCGACCCGAAGTTCTCTCTAAGTACTCTCCCCTTAGGGTAAGTATAGCCTTGCAAGTATCAGTTGCATGGCTTCGATTTTCTCCGTGAATGCAGCAGAAAAGGGTCTGGCCCTTGCCAGCCGTTTTCCCTGGCGGCCTCCAGCCGCTGGCCTTGTTCCCCGTAGACTGTGGAGCTCTTGGTGCAAACTTCGGTGCGGGTGCAATATTCATAACTTCAGAACGAGGGTGCTTTTGCCCTCTTCTTCGGTCATGTTGTACTTCGAAGACTGGTTCCTGCGGCTGTGCCGAAGTTTTCACTTCTACTTTGACTTCTTGCAATATGGACGAAGTAGCAGCAGTCCTCCGAAGCCAACCCTCTTCTGACCTCGCATACTCCTCAAAGTATGACATCAACTGAGAGACCGAGGAGATGCTTTTCCGATGGAGCTTATCCAGAAGGCCTTGATGACTGATGCCTTCCCGAGCTGCATCAACTACTGAAGATGCGGACAGCCCCCGAATTTGCGACTTCGTATGAGCGAAGCGCTTAAAGTACTGCCTCAATGTTTCTCCGGGGAGCTGTTTCACCTGGAAAAGGCTTCCTATTGACATAGGAGGCACGAAGGTGCCCTGAAAGTTGCTTATAAACTTCTTCTTCAGCTGCGACCATGAATTGATTGATCCTGGCTTCAAGGACCAGAACCATCTCAATGCCACTCCTTGAAGAGCTAAAGGGAAGCACTTCGCCATGGTGTCTCGAACTCCTCCGCTAGCCTCAATTGCTAGGGCATAAGAACGAACGAACTCTCCGGGATCTTCATCTCCGGCATACTTACAGAGCTTCGAAGTTTTAAACTTTGGATCAAAGCGAACCTTCTGCAGCTCAGGATGCAGCGGAGATTCATTGTCGAAGGAGGCGTTCTCCGGGGCTTCGGGATAATCGAGATCATCGTCTTCGGGCACTTCTGGGATAGTTGGGGTGGCTTGAGAGCGAAGCCTGCTCGCAGCTTCCTGTCGCCATCTTGCCACTTCAGCTTGAAGGTTGGCCATTTGAGTGGACATATCTCCAAGATTATTTTCATTTCCTCCAGAAGGATCTTCCGGGTCTTGAGAACTGGTAGGATCAGTTCGAATCGGGATGGAGGGTGGAGAAGGGACTCCGGGCGGTCGGAGTATGGAAGGGGTTGGCGGAGAAGCTTCGTATGTTCGAGGGATGGAAGCCCCTTCCGGAGTTCGCGGAGGGAAAGTCGAAGGGCCTCCGACTTCAACTGTGTCGAAGGGTATCTCTCCGGAGATCCGAGAGGACCTCCGAGTGGGGTTGCAGGGTGCGCTCCGCTTAGGAGGCATGATGTAAGAAGTTGGTAGAGAACGAAGTTTTTCGGACTAGGTTCCCCACGGACGGCGCCAACTGTTGGCGTAAAAGATTACGCTAACAGGTTTTTGTAGAAGAGAAACTAACAAACGAAGTGTTTGCGAAGAGAACTGTTCTAAGCCTCCGAAAGGATAATAACTTAGAAAAGTTTGAATGTGTGTATTGAATAACTTGTATTCGGTCCCTATTACAGGGTGAAATGGGGGGTACTTATAGGCCCAAACATTAAGGAAAAGACCTATTTACCCCTCTATTACAACCGACATAGTGGAAACTATTCGGTTCCCTTAATAGGGCTAAAATGGTAAAAGACTAATCTAATGAGAAAGAAGATAAGCCTTCCATCTTAGCTGGCAGAAAAGATCTTGAAAAGCCTTAGTTCGAAGATGTACTTCGAACCAATGCCTATCTTCGTACTTCGAACTGGGTTCCGGGTATCTTCGAAGATGATCGTCTGGGAATCTTTGAATCCGCTGTCTGCCTTTGTGTTGCTTCGGCAATAATCCCGAAGATGAGATATTTTCCTCCAACAATGAATATGTTGTGGATATGCTGAGTTTAGTTTCTATCGGAGTACAAGCTAATAGGTTATCTCTATTTCCACGCTATATTCCACCCGCATCTGAGAGACACTCACAGGCCTTTGTGTGCAAGGACTTCACCGTATCGGCCGATAGCGTGTTTAGACCGATAGCATGGGTGTGGCCATCGACCCTATGTTCGACCGGTGCGTTTATTCTTGGTTATTTAATTATCACCACAATTGTCAGATCAATAGCCGATCGGCGTTGCTACTAACATTATTTTTTATGATTCCTTATCAATTCCAGGGTCAAACTGATTGTCACGCTCAGAACCTTCTTTTCCTTCTAAGATTATAGGACCTCCCCTAGAGTTAAGCAGATCTCCTAGGCCACATGTTTGACCAAAAAAGATGCCAACACGCTTTTTGGCGTGCCTAGTGGGACATTCTTCAGACCATTCATCCATGGTGGACGAAGTCGGCGGTAGTAACATCATCTCGGTCACCATGGACGCATTGATCGACGGGCAAAAAGTGGAGGTGCAGGATCATGTGGAAAACTACAAGAGATTGTGCCTCGATGCTTTCAACATGACTCGATCTAGTCCCTTCCAAAGGAGTCAGTTGCCGAAACCAGCTGCAGTTGGTGGGACCCCTCAGCATGCTCAAAGTCAGCGAGTCACTTTTCACGAAACCATTAACAATGCTCTCATCAATTAGTCCGAGTTGTTGGTTAATACCTTGTACGGTTTGATCAAGAACACTGTTGACGGGATGATTGCTTAGGAGCCAACGCAAGGCCTAGTGTATTTCCTGACCAATCCTTCTCATCTGCTGCAAAACCCTCAACACACTCGGCTGGTGCAACCACCATAAGCGCTGATAAGGCAGGGTCCATCGAACACTTCGTTCGGTCAGGAGGCAAACATGACGGTCCCATTGAGGAACCATGTTGAAAAGCATGGTCCTTATGGCTCCAGATGTGATGAGTGATTGTCAATGGAAGTCAGAGAGGAGACGCGAATAGAAGATGAGACCTGTCGTGTCTGGGCTGCATGTGACTCACGTACACGGGCAGCGAGCGACTACCGAGCAGAGGGGTCGTGGAGTCGGGCTGGCCTAATCTGAGTACATGGGCTAGGAGCGGTAGAGGATCCACTGGTCTATTGACCGGGATTGACTCAGATACACGGGCGACAAGCGATTGCCAGGCTGAGGATGCTGCGGAATTGGGTCGGCCCAATCCGGGTACCCGGTGCGAAGACGGTGGACGCTTTGTCAGTTTCGGTGCAAAACTGACAACCAATGATTATCTTTATTTAGGTTTTTATTATTTAGCCTTTAGACCCACAGTCTGTGTTATTCGAGTCAGTAAAAACCATAAGGGAATTTTGCTCATTTCCAATTTTATTTTCAGAGTCAGTTTAATTTACCCTAGGGGTAAATTTGTCTTTTTCCCTTTATTAGTAGGCTGCCTATAAATAGGGCCCAACCCCCTAGGGTTAGGGTTAACTGATTCACAATTGATCTATAGTCTAATTCATCTTCCACCACCGCCATATTCTTTTCTCTCCGAAGTTTTTCCCCGCCACCGAGCAAATTTCATCGTGGATTATTTTCGTCGCCAGTCTAAGGCGTGCACGGTGCCTGCAGCGTGGAGAGGAGTGCACTGTATCCCAGGCTGCATGCTGGCATGATTGGATCTGGAGGAGCGCTTGGCGCACACTACGTCGTGTGGCACGCATGGGGACACAATGCTGCTGATGGTTTTTGACTATGCGGTGGCCGCCTGTTTGTCTTGACTCAGTGTTCATCTATTCTGAAATCGCTGTCGATATTTCTCCACACTGCACTGTTTTCTTCGGCCATTTTTATTCGCGCATAGCATCAGCAGGCAGCGCAGCGGCACATCTACTGTAGCCTAGCTAGCGCTAGCACATAGCGTGTAGCTGGCAGCAGCCTGCGCCTAGCGTAGCCTAGCGCAGCGCGTGGCAGCAAGGCTAGCAGCAGCTGTAGCTGCGTGGCTATCGGCTTGCGTGCGGCAGCGGTCAGCAACTATGGCACGACAGTCCTTGTGTGCGGCAGGAAGCAGCAGCAGGAGCTGTGTGGCAGGAAGCGGCTGCAGAGGCTACGCGGCTACATGCCTAGGCTCAGGGACGCATAGCTAACAAGCGGTAGCATTAAACGCAAGTAATCCTTTTGATCTAATCTCCTATTTTTCAGCTAAGTTAATTAATTAGCATGCGAACCTGATTAGTGATTTCATGATTAATTTAAGGCTGCTAAACCTTGTTAGTGCTCAAGTAATGTTTAATTTAGTATTTTTAGTTTGTTCGTATAAAAAGAAAAAAATAGTAACATTAATATTTTTTATTCTCGATTTACGTGCAATTCATCAGTTTTATTTCTAAATTTATTTCTGAATGATCCATGATTTATTCACTTGATTAGTATTTTATTTTCAGATTGTAATCTAAATATTTATTGATATATCTAGGTGTTTTCCTGTGCACATCAAGTATTTATTAAATCATCTGAGAACACATTTTATTTACTGCAATTATTTTGTTTAGTTTAAATTTACTTTTAATATCGTTGTTGATGTCTTTTTAATTAGGACATCGGTCATTTTTAGGCTAGACAACTTTAGTGCCAGTGATCTGTTTTCCTTCTGTTGTTTGTCTGTCGAGGTGCGTTGGGTGTTGGGATTAGGCCATTGATTCGAAAGAATTTTATAGGCGCCCATTCACCCCCCTCTAGTCGCTACTTTCGGTCCTACACCCATTACCTATACCCACGCTCTAACGGCTAGGTAGACAGGACCCGTCCTATAATATGTATCCCTTTGGCAGGGCTATGCCACCCACCCAGCCTTCAGCTGTGCCGCAAGGGCCATCAGGCAAGAGGTGCCCCAACCTACCTATGGAATTGCTAGGAACATGTTGCCTGACCTTGTGCCACCAAGGGGGGAACCCGATGGCATTCCCTAGGGGTACCATCAAACCGCATACTATGGAGTACCATCCTATTCTAATGAAGAATAGAGATACAATGTTGTTCGTTTGGATCAGTATCAGCAGCCTCCAACAATTGATTGATACCACACTGAACCAGCAGGAAAACGATTGGGTGAACCGGATTACTGAGGTGATTCACGACCAGTTTGGTCTCAAACCCAAAGATCAAATGTACGTGTATAGGCAACTGTACCCGGAGTGGTTCGATCGGGTGCTGCTGCCAAACCGATACAAGATCCCTAACTTCACCAACTTCTCTGGGCAGGACTCAGTCTCCATCATCAAGCACATTAGCAGGATTCTTTCCCAGTGTGGCGAGGCATCAGCTGAGGAGGCGCTCAAATTAGGTTCTTCCCACTATCACTATTTGGATCTGCTTTCGCCTGGTTTTCATCACTATTGGTGAACTCTGTCAGAGGATGGGCATATTTGAAGAAGAAGTTTCACAAGTATTTCTTTGGCAGCATACACGATATAAAGCTTACCGACTTAACAGCAGTAAAGCAGAAGATGAATGAGTCGGTGCAAGATTACACGCGGAGGTTCCGCGAGGTGAGAAGTAGGTTCTATATCTTGAACCTCAGCGACACGCAACTGGCCAAGTTGGCATTCCAAGGACTCTTGAATCCAATAAAAGA
This sequence comes from Zizania palustris, assembly GCA_019279435.1. Classification (NCBI taxonomy): domain Eukaryota; kingdom Viridiplantae; phylum Streptophyta; class Magnoliopsida; order Poales; family Poaceae; genus Zizania; species Zizania palustris. The sequence continues at coordinate 105,535,515 of JAAALK010000283.1, read as the reverse complement.
AAGGTTTTCACCATAAGAATTCGAGAGTCTCTCACACCTGGTATAGATGGTATCGGCCCACGAGAGCCGATTCTAGGAGGCAAAAAGGGATAGGTATCAGAAGAAGGTGGTGTATGCTCAAGCGTCCCATTAGGACTTCAATGAGGACAATGGATCTGATGTAGAGGTCAGTTTGGTTGAATGGACCCAAAACAAGAAGCAGAACGTGTGTCCATGGGTAAAGCCAGCTGACAAAGAAGAGAAGTATGATTTCAACATTAGCAAAGCCAATAGGATATTCGACCTAATAACGTGATACCTCCTGTCAATTAATTGAAGAAGAAGAAATATTGTAAGTTTCATAACTCCATATCTCACCACACTAATGAATGCATGGTCTTTAGACAGCAGATCCAATCGTCCGTGGAGCAAAATTGAATCATGTTTGATGATGGGAAGAAGCCGATTAACATCGACGACCACCCTTTCTCGGTCAATATGGTGCATACGAACCAAGCTGATGACCAACACTCGAAGAAGAGCAGGTGGGTGAGGAGCCATGTTGAAGAGCATGGGCCTCATGGCTGCAGATGTGATTAGTGATTGTCAACGGAAGTCAAGAGGACATGAAGAGAACAGAAGACCTGACGTATCTGGGCCACGTGGGACTCAGGTACACGGGCAGCGAGCGACTGCCGGGCAGAGGGGCCGTGGAGTCGGGCTGGCCCAATCTGAGTACATGGGCTAGGAGCGGCAGAGGATCCACTAGTTTGTTGTCCGGGATTGACTCAGGTACACGGGCGGTGAGCGATTGCCAGGCTGAGGGAGCCGCGGAATCAGGCCAGCCCAATCCGGGTACCCGGTGCGAAGACGGTGGACGCTTTGTCAGTTTCGACGCAAAACTGACGACCGCTGATCTTGGATCTGACCATTCTGAGGTGATGCCATAGCTGCTATGAAAGTTTCGCATCAGGACAAGTCATCTATATTTAGGATTGTACCATTTTGCCTTTAGGCCCACAGTCTGTTAGTCGAGTCTGTAAAAAAATCCTAAGGGCATTTTGGTTTTTTTCATTTTATTTCAGCGTCTGTAAAAACCCTACGGGTCTTTTGGTATTTTTCTTAGTCTATTGGGCTGCCTATAAATAGGGCCCCAATTCCTAGGGTTAGGGTTACCCATTTTTTAGAAATCAATTTTTTGGGTCACTTTTTTCCCGCGTTCTTCTTTCTCCACTGCCGGCGTTTTTTCTTTTGATCTGAAATCGCCGCCGCCGCGTTTGCCTTCTCTCTTCTCTGGGCGCTATTGTTTTCTCCGGCCCTCACACATCCACGCCTTTTCTTTAGCTGAGGCGCGCAGCAACCAGCACAGCAGCGCAGCTACGCATGGTAGCCTAGGCAGCTAGCGCCATAGCCTAGCTAGCACTACGCGTGGCAGCAGCAGCCGGCGTGGCAGCCAAAACAGGGCTAGGCTGTAACGTGTTGTAGTGTGCATAGCAGCTCGGATAGCAGGGGTTTTCATTTGGGTCTGTGCACACGGCGTTGCAGCAGCACGTGATTCGAGAAGAAGCCGACATGGTCTCTGATGCGCACGGGTGCCCGATCTTCCGTCAGGTGGGGGATAAATAACGATTTGTGGAGAACTCGACGTTGACGATCTGGCATCCGATCCACGAGATCGGCCCTTGCAATCACTACACCACTGCTCCATTGGTTATCAATCAAGCACAGCCTGATTGACCTCACCAAGAAGGCTAATCCTTGCCTGCGAATCAATGAACACAAGCAAGAACGCAGAAAACACAATCGAATTGAAAATTCTATTGGAATCTGCAGATTGGGGTTCACTTACAAATCCGACAAAGCGACCGCTATCAAAGTAATGTGTAAACTAAACCTAAAAACCCTAGATGGCTGTAGCAACACCTTATATATTAGTTTGGGACGAACCCCTAATGGGCTCAACTGGATACACGGCCCAAAGGCCCAATAACGCAGAAAACAGCATGCTGACAGATTCTTGACTCTATCATGTTTTGACGATTCCCGTTGATTTAGAACGAATTTTGAGATGAAACTAGCGGCATTGGAAAGTTTATTAAGTCATCTTTCCGTTTCTGGGTGGAACGTCAAAAACGGAGTCTGTATGCGGCCTGGACGATGATTTTAGTGCACACTGCTCCTGGAATTCGAGTTGGACACGAATTGTAGTTGGATTTGACTCTCAAATTGGCTTGGACGTCCTTCCTGGTTCTTCTCCAACTCTTTGTTTATCTCCAAGTGATTTTCATAATCTCTATGGTTCCTAACAATAATAATAATATTAGGTAGTAATTTATTCCCAAGATAATATACTAAGATACTTAGAAATCAGTTGATCTGGAGATTTAATCGTCGTGCTCGAACTCGAATAATTGGATCTTAGTATTCATGTATGGTTGTATCATTGGTAGGGATATCCTCATCATCCTCCCCTTCTTGATTTGGAGTCGTCCTCGACTCAACGTCTATTGGTCCCCAATCAACTTCCATGATAATACAAGAGTTCCATATACATGCATCTCTTCTATTAATCCAAGAAAGTATTTCTGAAATTGAAAATGAATGCATCTCATGGTGTAGCATGTGAAGTTCAAATATATAAAAATTAAATCTAACATGGAAAGCATACACCTTAACTTGTTTCCTCACAATCATGATCCTATCCCAACTAGTGATGTTCTCGTCATTCTCCTCCTCTTGAAATAGAGTCATCCTCGACTCATACTCATCTTTTGCTCCCATGGTTGGTTTCAATTCTGCAACATTAAATGTGGAACTATCCCAAAATTTGGGAGGCAAGACAAGTTTATATTTATGTAACTCAACATGAGATAAAAACTGGGGAGGTATACCAAATTTACACTTATGTAGCTCTATATGAGATAAATACTTAGTGATAACTGGGGGCAAAGTATAAACTATATTAGTAAGAGAATAATAAGGAGTTTCACAAATCACAACATAGCACACATCTTGACTACGAATTTCAGTTTGATCAGTTTTATGTGCAATGATAGAAGAATCTTTTAATTTGATTTCATGCTGAATTTCAGATCTAATATCAAGTTGTTTGCTCTCATTAGTTGTCGTCTCAATATCATCTTTAACAATTTCATCAGATGTTGAAAGTAACAAAGTAGATTTCACATTCTCATGCACAACGGTATAGTTGTTAGTCCTATCATGTTGAAGTGCATCATTATCAAATTGCAAAGGGTGTTGTATTATTTCAGCTGATGAAGCAACCTCAACGGGTACCTGTAAGGACTTTTTACCTGATACCTCAACTCGTGTAGAGATGGAAGGCCATATGTTTGCTGATGTTTGTGCAGGTACATGTGCAGGTGCATGATGAACACTTGAAGAAGAGAAAGGCTTGGTTAGTACCGGTGTGCTCATCAGTCACGGTGGATAGGAGTCTCTTGCCTTGTACTGTTGTTCCTGCAATTCTTTCTCTGTAATGCTGGCAAGATGGAACAAATGACTAAGAGTACTAAATTCTTTATAATAAATTATATCTTGAATCTCATGTCTCAATCCATCATAGAAGCACCACATCGTTTCCTCCGAGTGCTCCACAACACCACAACGGATCATGCTCTCACGAAGCTCAGCATAATACTCTCTCACATACATGTTACCTAGAACTAAGCATTGTAGTTTCTTACACAATTCACGATGATAAGAAGGAGAGACAAATTTACAACGCATAGCTCTTTTTAAATGACCTCATGTATCAGGTTGTAATTGAAGTTCACTTATATCTTCCCACCAGATTAAAGCATGATTTTTAAACATACTATTTGCTTGTTTAACTCTATGTTGTTCAGGAACTAGATATAAGTTAAATTTATGCTCTACGGTCATCTCCCAATCTAAGTATTCTTCAGCATCATATTCACAATAAAAAGATGGGATGGTAAACTTACTTTTGATAGAAGAAACATTGTTACCATGATTATGATTTGTCGCACCTTCCATACTTGCCATGGTTAGTAGAAAAGGAAAAACACTTGCAAAAAATATTAGCCATATCAACTATTAGGTAGTGGAATGTATTCTCGCTCACACTCAAGCATCTTACCACAATCTTACAAGGTTCTTACCATCGTAGGGTGTAGGACCGAAAGTAGCGACCAGAGGGGGGGTGAATGGGCGCCTTAAAAAATTCTTTCGAATCAATGGCCTGTTCCCAATACCCAACGCACCTCAAAAATACTACGCAGCAGAAAATAAACAGAAGGCCTAAGTCTAAAGGTTTCTAACCTAGAAGCATCTGATGATAAACAGTGTGAATCTAAAGCAGTGCAATCTAGGCAGATGAACAAGTTATAACAGGCCTAAACTTCTCAATGAAATGATCTAAGTGTGTATAAAGTGAAAAGAGAAGTTACTGTCCAAAGTTGTCTCCTGTTCGGGACTTGGCGAAGTCCCCTTCGCACGTCGAAGTCTTCTTCGGAGGATGGTGACGGAGTCTGTCCGAAATGCCGACGGTGTCGCTGTCAAGCCTAGTTCGAAGTAGAAAAAGCGGAGTGTACTTCGGAGCGAGGTAAAGCAGTGCCGGAGCCTGGTTCGAAGTGTGTACTTCAAAGACAGGACTTCGAACACAGCTTCGAACCAAAAACTTCGGAGCAAGGTGACAAAGTCTGAGCCTGCTTCGAAGTGAGGACTTCGAAGACAAAACTTCGACCACACCTTGAACCGAGAGCTTCGAAGCACAACCTTCGAACAGAAAACTTCGTACACACAAAACAGACGGACTATCTTCGAACAAAGAAGCGAAGTCTGTCACGCGACAGAAAAGTAAGTCCGAAGCCTACACTCTATCTTCGAACAGGGAAAGCTTCGGAAGGAGAATCGAAGGCTGACACTCCACAAAGAAATCCAAACGAAGTCTATTAGAAAAGGCAAAACTTCGAACCCAACTTCGAAGCCTAACAAAGTGTGCACTTCGAACAGATAGATTCGGAGTATGCTAGTTCGAAGTATGCGATGCTATCCAATACAGGAAGAACTTCGAAGCTAGCAACTCAGACACGAAGACCGAAGTTCGAAGTCTGAGCGAAGTCTTTAAAGATGTTCGATCGAAGCCTGCCTCACGGAGTTGATGGGCTTCGCACTGAAACGAGCTTCGCCAGACATACCCAGAAAAAGGTAAAAGAGATTGTCAGCTTCGATCAAAAAGCTGGGCAATAGAAGGTGAAAAGCTGCTACAGGACACTGTAGCTACAACAAAGCAGTACTACTTGCAACAGCAAGAACTAGTACTCCCACCGTGAAGAACACAAGCAACAGAAGAAGCTTCTCCCCAAGAAATAAATTCACCAGCTCGTGCCTAAAGCATTAACTTCCCAAACCGAACAGAATGCAAGCAATAAATTCACCAGGGACCAAGGCATTTACGCATCCAAGAGATTTGAGCAAGAAAAATGCATACACAGAGAGGAGCCAGTCCTGGCGGCGCACACAGGAGAGAGAAGAGAGACAAAAGTGACCCAATGGGTGGATTTGATTTCAGCACAAAAGGGTAGTCCAAACCCTAGGGATTGGGGTGCTATTTATAGGCAGCCCAACACTAGGAATATTCTACCAGCCCCTTAGGGTTTTTACAGACTCAAAAAATACAGAAAAAGACTCTACTGCCCTTAGGTATTTTTACAGACACAACTGACTGACTGTGGGCCTAGAGTAACAGATGACATATCCGGAAGCTACACCTCTGGACAGTCGGATACAGAATCAACGGTTGTCAGTTTTACGCGGAAACTGACAAAGCCTCCACCAGCTTTGCACCAGGTACCCGGATTGGGCCGGCCCGACTCCGCAGCTCTCTCAGCCCGGCAATCGCTCACCGCCCGTGTACCTGAGTCAGTCCTGGTCAACAGCCCAGTGGGTCTTCTACTGCTTCTGGCCCATGCACCCGGATTGGGCCAGCCCGACTTCGCAGCCTACTCTGCCCGACAGTCGCTCGCTGCCCGTGTACCTGAGTCACACGCGGCCCATGAAACAGCAGATCTCTTCTCTTCTTCAGTCCTCGTTGACTATCGTTGACAATGACTCATCACTTCTAGAGCCATGAGGCCCACGCTATTCAGCATGGCTCCTCAATCTCCCCCTTGATGAGTGCATTGTCAACACTCCTCAATTCTCCGCTCTTCATCACCTGTGAACAAATGTGGAAACACGAAAACAAAACACAAGAAAACAAAGAAGAAGAAAAATAAGGTAAAAGTTTAACCTTAATGACCAAAAGCCAAACAAAATCAAGAAACGGTCATTATGGTTAACCAAAACGTAAAAGCTCAAAAATGAGTGCGATTGCAGAGCAACAAGGATATCAACAGAGTAAGAACTCCCCCTTAAACTCTGATCCCAGATTTTCTCCCCCTTGTTGACAAGTGAACTCATCAAGCACTCAAAAAAGAGACACAGACTCCCCCTGAAATGCAACTCCCCCTCAAAATATGCAGTGAATGCAATTGGGGTGCAGGTGGAGTGAAGAAAGCATGCTTCTCAGATATGATTGACTGCAGTTACAGCATCTAACAGGTATAGCAAAAGAGATACTGTCCAAGACACATGGCATGATCAGTGCAACAGATGATATCTAAAGAAAGTCATTTAGCACGCATTTTTCAGTTTTTGCAAACAAAAGCATCACCACATTTTCTAGTAAACAAGCAAGATAAAGCATGAGATGCAGAAGCTAACTGATATCTACCAAGATAAGCATTGTTCAAAAACAAAGTGCTTCAGCAAACTTGTTATCCTTTAAAGTTCAGGCTTTTTCATTTTCCTTTGTCATTTGTGCCAAGGGTTATTTGCATGTCAAACCTTATGCTAACCGACCAAGTCAAGCCTAGGCCAGAACTGGACCATCAGAAGCTTAAGACATTGGTCTTGGCATACACTACACTGTCCTAGTTCATACCAAAGTGCTATGGTAAGCAGTCCAGAACAATATAATGCGACAAAGCAAACCCACTTGGATCTTTTCAACTTAAGCATAAAAAGGCATGGAATTTTCATTCATTTATGATTTTTATCATTTTTATAGCACATTTTCGATGTTAAAGCATAAAGATGTCCAAGTTGCATATCTGCATCTATGTGATGAACTAGCTACAAGGCATGTAACAAGTAGCAAAAACACTCAGCCTACACATGCTGGTTACCAGAAGCAATGGTGATCATTTTTCAAGTTGAAAGCGTAAAAGCCATGCACATGACAGATATTAGGTATATCAAGTGAACTGAAACAAAGCATGATCATCGACATGTAATCAAAAGCATGTACCTGCTAGAATAAGTAAAGCAGTCCAATCATATAACAGAAGCATCTCTAAAGTGTGATACGTGAATATGTATGATATGAACACACACAACAAGACTCAAGAAAAGAGTAAAGAGCAAAGAAAACTGACGCAAAATATCCTAAAAAGGATACACAACACCCAAATCCCCTCTTAAACGTTCAAATGTAGACTGATCTAGGGGTTTGGTGAAAATGTCAGCCAACTGATGATGGGTATCAACATGAACAAGGTCAATGACACCTTTCTCATATTGATCCCGCAAGAAGTGAAAGCGCACATCAATATGTTTGGTTTTTGAATGGAGACACGGGTTTTTCCCTACACTAATAGCACTAGTGCTGTCGCAAAACAATGGAACCCTGGTAGGAAAAAGCAACCCAAAGTCTCGAAGAGTGGAAATCATCCAAACCATCTGTGAGCAGCAGCTAGCAGCAGCTACGTACTCAGCCTCTGTGGTCGAAAGAGCAACTCCAGATTGCTTTCGAGAAGACCAAGATACAAGGGAAGAACCAAGAAACTAGCAAGTACCGGAAGTCGACTTGCGATCCAATCGACACCCACCAAAGTCGGCGTCCGAAAAGCCAGATAAATCAAGAGATGATGATGCTGAATAATAAAGACCAAGATCAGGCGCATAGGTGAGATACCTGAAAATGCGCTTGACAGCCTGCCGGTGAGACGCGCGTGGTGAAGACTGAAAACGCGCGCAAAGTCCTACGGCGAACTGTATGTCTGGTCTTGTTGCCGTTAAGTACAACAGCGAACCGATCATCCCTCGAAATTCCCTTTCATTGACCTTGACACCGCTCTCGTCCTTGTCCAGACCCCCAGAAGTACCCACTTGGTGCCTATGGGGTTGCATCCTGGTGGCGGCTCAACCAATGTCCAAACCCGATTGCGGACAAAATTCTCAAGCTCTTCTTGCATAGCATTAATCCAATTTGAATCAGAAAGAGCATGAGAAACGTCTCTGGGCTCAAAAGATGCAACAAACGCAGATTCAGCAAACACAGCGAGAGAGGCAGAAGAACGCAAAGTCCTCTCAGTAAAGTCACCTATGATGAGCTCTGAGGGATGGTCACGCTGAACTGCTCGGGTTCCCTGGTGATCTGAAGTCACCTCACCGGAGTCAGCAGCTGGCACCTCTGGACTCGACTGAGGGGGCTCGATCGAAGTGGAAGAAGTGATCAGAGGTCCGCCCTCATCATCAGTCGAAGTCACAGAAGGTGTGGGCTCCGCGGGGGATGCAGAGGGCCCACCCTCAACAGCAGCTGGAGTATCCTCATCTTCCTCGAAGATGGACTCTCCGAGCTCATCATCACCAGAAAGCTCAAAAGAAGGAGTCAAAGAAGGCAAGGACTCATCAAATGAAACCTCACACGTCTCGACAAGCAGCTGGGATTCAAGGTTCCAAACACGGAAGCCTCGAGAATGCAATGCATAACCAAGAAAAACACCATCCCAGCAACGAGACTCAAATTTGTCCAAATGCCCTCCCTTCTTGAGCACAAAGCACTTGCAGCCAAATGCTCGCAAGTGGCTCACCTTGGGCTGTCTGCCAAACCGCAACTCATATGATGTCTTACCAATGTAAGCTCGAAGAAAAATGCGGTTGGCCAGATAGCAAGCCGTGTTCATGGCTTCAGCCCAAAAACGCCTAGGAGTCCTGTGCTCATCGAGCATCGTCCTGGCCATCTCAACTAGCGTGCGGTTCTTTCGTTCCACAACGCCGTTCTGTGGGGGAGTGTAAGGAGAAGAAAACTGATGGTCCAGACCCTGATCACCACAGAAGCTGACGAACTGAGAGTTCTTGAACTCAGAGCCGTTGTCGGAGCGAATTGCTCGCATCCGGCCATTGTTCTCATTCTTCAGCTTCAAAATCAGGTCATGGACAAATTGAAATGTTTCATCCTTAGACTCCAAAAAGAAAACCCACGAGAAACGAGAAAAGTCATCAACAATCACAAGTGCATACCACTTCCCACCGACTGAGCGTACCCGAGCTGGACCTACAGTGTCCAAATGTAAAAGCTCGCCTGGATACGTAGTCATCACCTGAGTCACAGGTGAGTGAGAAGCGGCAACCATTTTCCCATGACGACAGGGATGACACACTAGATCCTTCTCCATTTTAAGCTTGGGCAATCCTCGGATGAGGTCCATAGAGCTTAACCTGACTAGCAGATCAAAACTCAAATGACCTAACCTCCTATGCCACTTCCAGAGCTCAGAAGAAGATCCAGCAATCAAACAGCGAGAAGGGCCAAAAGAACTAGAGAAGTCAATTCGAAAAACTTTACCGAAGGGTAAAATCTGACAAACCAAAGACCCTCTAGAATCAACCACAGAAGAATTCCCCTTCTTAAAACGCACTTCCAAACCATCCTCAAGAAGTTGCGACACAGAGATTAAATTAAAGTTCAGATTTTTAACCAAAGCAACATTCTTTAAAGAGAAATGATCTGAAATGCTGATTGAGCCTATGCCACTTACTTTCCCTTGACCGCTGTTCCCGAACGTGATATATTCTTTGGAGCTCGGGGGAGTGAGACTGGAGAACCATCTGCGATGTCCCGTCATGTGGCGAGAGCATCCTGAGTCCATGATCCAAACATCCTCCAGTCCCCGGTCCTGCACAATCAATGTCTGTAAGTGGGAGCAAATGGTCTGGCACCAGGTTTAGCAAAAGAGCTAAACCAGTGTCGAGCCATCTGCTCAAAAGATGGAAAGCGAAAACCATCAAAAGAGTTTGGACCAAAACGTGGCTCAAAACGCGGTCCACGGTCCTTCCTAACCATGCGGCCACGAGGTCCAGAACCGTAGCCAACACGGTCTGGAACTCTGCCGGAACGAACACCACCAACTGGAGCACAGGCAAGAAAGCCGTCTCCTCTACCACCACCTACACGACGCGGCCTGGCCTCCAGCCTCTCCCCGCGCCGAGGAACACGCAGTCTACCACCCTGCTGGTAGAACTGCACCTGATCACTACGAGCCCTCTCTGCTCTCTCAACCCGCTTCCTCCTGAAGCAAAACTCCGCAAGATGCCCGTCTCTCTGACAATACTCACAATGATAGGTAGGCTTCTTGGGATGTGGTTGAGACTTGGGGTTCTTGGGCTTGGTAGTGTTTGGTGTGGTCTTCTTGGGCTGAGAGGGTCCAGGAAGAGAGTCTAGAGAAGAATGGAGGTGTTTGGGCTTAGGAACCCAGATAGGCTTCTTGGGTGGAGCTTTGGGTGGTTCATGGATCACTCCATCCTTGGGCTGACAAGCCTGAGAGGTCTCAGTGGAGTTAGTCTTGGGATACCTCTGCTCTGGAGTCATTTTACTCCACTCCACTGCCCGGCTGAGGGCACTCTCAAAGTCAGCCTTGGTGCAGGTGTAACCTACTCCAAACCCATCCTTCCTCTTGAACTGCTGGATCATCATGCCAAGCTGTGGCTCTCTGGCACTGATCCAACTCAGGATAGAACGGAGGTAAAAATTCTCATTCTGAGAATCTGCTAGCTCCTCTCTCAAGGAAGCTAGAACCTCCACCTGAGACAAGCAGGTCTCACACTCAACTTCCTTTTGGACAGACTTCCCGGCTTTTAGCTTAATTAACTCCATTCTAAGAGACAGGCAGTTCTCACAGACAGTGGGTGGAACTGACAATGTCTCAAGCTCTAGCCTAGTCTGCGCAAGCTCAGCTCTCAACTTCTCCAAATCACCCAAATGCTCATTGCCCTTGGATTTCAGCTCAGCTAATGCAGCTAGATGAGATGGGCAATCAACACATGGTGCGACGACAGTGGCTTGAGCATCTTTTAGCTCCTGCTGAGCGCTTTCAAGCTCAGTGGCCAGAGCGTCCCTCTCATCAACCCTTTCTGTGTACCTGGACTTCAGAGTCGTCAGGTCACACAGAAGCACCTCACACTTCGGGCACTCACTGCTATCACCCAAGCAAGGGGAAGAAGATAGACTTTCTATTCTACCGTTGGCTACGGCAAGCTCACTTTCTAACTCGTCTATCCTTTTCTTAGCACCCCTAAGCAGTTTCTCCCGATACTTCAACTCCTGACGATTGCTCTCAAGTAAATCTACAATTTCGCGCTCATAAGATGATACCTTGCTATCATCGTCGTCAGAGTCGTCGGAGGAGCTCTTTTCTTCTCTATCCCCAAGAGCCATTGAACAGAAGCTCTTGCGGGATCTTCGGCGCTGGAATGAGCGGCTCTTTGGCTTGTCCCCGAAAGCCATGAAGCAGAGGCCCGCCGGATCATCCTTGTCCTTCCCCTTCTTGATGGCGATCTCCTCATCGCTTGAGCTCGATGAAGAGGAAGAAGATGTGGATCTCTTGGAGTAACTCTTCTCCATCTCGGCGAAGAAGGCCTTGTCGCGCTTCTTGTTCTCTCACCGGTAGTCCTTCAGGGCCTTCTTGAAGAACCGAGTCTTCGGCTTGCCCTTGTTGAAGGAGGGGCTCTCATGCTTGCCGGAGTCGTGGAAGCTGCTGCCGGCGCCCTTCTTGTATCCACTGCGCTTGGGGCAGTCGGCGATGAAGTGTCCTGGATCACCACATTCAAAGCATCCGGATTTTGTGCCGTGTCTTTTGAACATTCTCTTATCATAGACACGACGCACCCGGTTGTTAAAGAGACACAAATCATCATCTCCCAACAACTCAAGCTGGTCCTCTGTGATAGACATCAAAGAGAACCCAGCACAGCTCACAGCAGAGGGATCAATAGAAGGTGTAGCAAGGGCCAGGGATTTTGATCCAGAGCCAGTGAGATTTGATCTCAACTGGATATCTACCTCAGTGGCCTTCAGCTTGCTAAATAGCTCAGAAATGGTCAAGGTATCGTAAGAAGTACTCTCAACGATAGATGATACCTTGATCTCCCAGATCTTTGGGTCCAAGGTATGAAGAACCTTGAGCGCCTGCTCGTGATCTGAGACTAACTGAGCACCCTCAGCCTTGTTATCCCGAAGCTTGTTAATGATCGACTGAAAGCGACCAAACAAAGCTTCAACAGATTCACCCGGCTTCTGTGTGAAATTCTCATATTCACGCCGGTAGGTCTGATAGAGCCGAGCCTTGACCTGTGCTGTTCCCTCATGGTGTGCCTTGAGGGTAGCCCAGATCTCTCTCGCAGTGGAGAGATGACTCACTCGCTCAAATTCAGTGGGACCTAAACCAGAAAATAAAATGTTCACAGCCTTACTGTTGCTCAGGTGCTGAGCAATGATACCAGCAGTACCTTGCTCAGTAACTGGCAGAATGACAAATGTGGTGTGAACGCAAATATCCCATATGTCCGAACCCTGGCTCATGAGATAGGCTCGCATGCGAGTCTTCCAATAATTATAGCCATAGGCTTCCAAGGACGGGACCTTGCCAGGAGACGTCATAGTCACTACTGGGGTTTAGAACCGGTTAAGGTATGGAAAAACCCTAACCTCGCTCTGATACCACTTGTAGGACCGAAAGTAGCGACCAGAGGGGGGGTGAATGGGCGCCTTAAAAAATTCTTTCGAATCAATGGCCTGTTCCCAATACCCAACGCACCTCAAAAATACTACGCAGCAGAAAATAAACAGAAGGCCTAAGTCTAAAGGTTTCTAACCTAGAAGCATCTGATGATAAACAGTGTGAATCTAAAGCAGTGCAATCTAGGCAGATGAACAAGTTATAACAGGCCTAAACTTCTCAATGAAATGATCTAAGTGTGTATAAAGTGAAAAGAGAAGTTACTGTCCAAAGTTGTCTCCTGTTCGGGACTTGGCGAAGTCCCCTTCGCACGTCGAAGTCTTCTTCGGAGGATGGTGACGGAGTCTGTCCGAAATGCCGACGGTGTCGCTGTCAAGCCTAGTTCGAAGTAGAAAAAGCGGAGTGTACTTCGGAGCGAGGGAAAGCAGTGCCGGAGCCTGGTTCGAAGTGTGTACTTCAAAGACAGGACTTCGAACACAGCTTCGAACCAAAAACTTCGGAGCAAGGTGACAAAGTCTGAGCCTGCTTCGAAGTGAGGACTTCGAAGACAAAACTTCGACCACACCTTGAACCGAGAGCTTCGAAGCACAACCTTCGAACAGAAAACTTCGTACACACAAAACAGACGGACTATCTTCGAACAAAGAAGCAAAGTCTGTCACGCGACAGAAAAGTAAGTCCGAAGCCTACACTCTATCTTCGAACAGGGAAAGCTTCGGAAGGAGAATCGAAGGCTGACACTCCACAAAGAAATCCAAACGAAGTCTATTAGAAAAGGCAAAACTTCGAACCCAACTTCGAAGCCTAACAAAGTGTGCACTTCGAACAGATAGATTCGGAGTATGCTAGTTCGAAGTATGCGATGCTATCCAATACAGGAAGAACTTCGAAGCTAGCAACTCAGACACGAAGACCGAAGTTCGAAGTCTGAGCGAAGTCTTTAAAGATGTTCGATCGAAGCCTGCCTCACGGAGTTGAGGGGCTTCGCACTGAAACGAGCTTCGCCAGACATACCCAGAAAAAGGTAAAAGAGATTGTCAGCTTCGATCAAAAAGCTGGGCAATAGAAGGTGAAAAGCTGCTACAGGACACTGTAGCTACAGCAAAGCAGTACTACTTGCAACAGCAAGAACTAGTACTCCCACCGTGAAGAACACAAGCAACAGAAGAAGCTTCTCCCCAAGAAATAAATTCACCAGCTCGTGCCTAAAGCATTAACTTCCCAAACCGAACAGAATGCAAGCAATAAATTCACCAGGGACCAAGGCATTTACGCATCCAAGAGATTTGAGCAAGAAAAATGCATACACAGAGAGGAGCCAGTCCTGGCGGCGCACACAGGAGAGAGAAGAGAGACAAAAGTGACCCAATGGGTGGATTTGATTTCAGCACAAAAGGGTAGTCCAAACCCTAGGGATTGGGGTGCTATTTATAGGCAGCCCAACACTAGGAATATTCTACCAGCCCCTTAGGGTTTTTACAGACTCAAAAAATACAGAAAAAGACTCTACTGCCCTTAGGTATTTTTACAGACACAACTGACTGACTGTGGGCCTAGAGTAACAGATGACATATCCGGAAGCTACACCTCTGGACAGTCGGATACAGAATCAACGGTTGTCAGTTTTACGCGGAAACTAACAAAGCCTCCACCAGCTTTGCACCAGGTACCCGGATTGGGCCGGCCCGACTCCGCAGCTCTCTCAGCCCGGCAATCGCTCACCGCCCGTGTACCTGAGTCAGTCCTGGTCAACAGCCCAGTGGGTCTTCTACTGCTTCTGGCCCATGCACCCGGATTGGGCCAGCCCGACTTCGCAGCCTCCTCTGCCCGACAGTCGCTCGCTGCCCGTGTACCTGAGTCACACGCGGCCCATGAAACAGCAGATCTCTTCTCTTCTTCAGTCCTCGTTGACTATCGTTGACAATGACTCATCACTTCTAGAGCCATGAGGCCCACGCTATTCAGCATGGCTCCTCATAGGGTAGTGGATGGCACGATCTTGGTCGTGGTACAATTCTTGACTGGTTGGTGACTTCCAAAGAGAGTGGTATACGATTGCAAAGACTCAAGATGCACTGATCAGAAGTATATATGTGGAGTCTAGGCGGTTAAATAAGAGTAATCTATATGGTGGAACATGATTTAGAAACAGATAGTAATATTAAATAAATGTCCAGAGTACTTGTACTAATTGCTGGTCTGAATGTGATCCCTATGATAACAAGGCTTAAATGAGAGAGTGATTGAGGCTCAAAGGATGAAAATTAGATTGATAAAATCAGCACAAAACAGTACTGAAAACAGCACCACACAAAACTAATATTTTCCAAGCTTATCCCTAAGTGCTCCTCTTTTTTTCGATATTCTTCTTTTTTCGATATTTTTTAACTCTTTTTTTGAACTCTTTTTTTGACACTTCTTTTTTTCACTAGGAGCGCAAACAAGACAAACCAAGAAGATGTGATACAATTTTGCTGCAAAGAAGTGCTATGTAGATAAATAAAAAATGAGCTGAAAAATCTGCGCAAGAAACTTCGGGGCTGGAAAACTCGATCTTTCCGGTCGAATTTGGAAAAACTAAAATCGGAAAACCTAGCTATCTAGGAAAACATAGATCTAACTTTTTCTGTAGATTTCGAAAATGTATTTATTTGCCTTATTCGGAGTCCGTATGCAAAAGATATGACTGTTTTATCAGAGGTTGTATAAATCAGGGTTTTGAGGTTCTAGTTCGGACCCGAATTGCAAATCAAAGGGGATTTATGGGTGGTGGCTAGTATAAGAGATTTAGAAAAAGGGATCACAGTACTAACCAACAACCGGACTTGACCAAGGACACAAACTCAATACTACGAACTCTAAAACCAAAACATGCAAAGGCTAGGGATGGTCTTGGATTGGGGAAAACCTATGACTACAAATTTTTTTGTTGGCTTTTTCGTGGACTATGGGATGAATATGAAATCAATCTAATCTAAGATACACGAATCTGATGTAAAACAAGCTCTGATACCACTTGATGGAGTGTAATACCCCGATTTAATAAAACCGGGAATTTATTGAAATTCCATAGAAAATCAATAAATACAAGACGTTCATCACACGACCGCGTACAATACGCCAATCAATCATGGTTCGTAAACCATATTATTACAAATGAGTTAAAACAAAGATAAACTAATAAAAGAAATTTCCTAGATGAATGCCTCCTTCCAGTCTCGTGCCTTGACTTGGTCGCTACTCCAGACCGTCACCCTCCTCGTAGTAGACTGCCTCTAGTGGTGTAAGTCAACGGGGGTGAGTACAATCGTACTCAGCAAGCCACCGGATGAAAATATAATGTAGAGTAATAACAAGGAAGGTAGTGGCTAATTTTGCGGAAAAGCATATTTGTAAAGCAGTAAATGTGAACAAGTTATTAGTACAAAAATTTAAACATGTATATGCATCATCTCCTAACTCGAGGGGTACAGTAAGCCCACCCTCGCTCAACAGTCCTTACATGCCATGAATAACACAAACATTCAAGCAATAGTAAACTAACCGCGAGAAGTCACACAACCCGCCCTTGACCGTGGGCTCGGCTTTTCGAAAAGATTTAAACTCTGATCAGAGGTGTACCATTGTAACCACAAGGCACACACTCATCACATACACCAAAGTGTAACGAGATGACCCATACCACGGGAACTCGTGCCAAAACCTTCCGTATGGAATGCCCCAATTCGATAAAACCCTATTATAGGTTTCATATGGTGCCCCAGTCACTTCGAGCCAACACCATACCCCCCTTGAGCCACGTCGGTACAAGTCACCCGTAGGTTGCCCCTTGCCCCCTCCACTATGGTGCATCAAGATGGTTTGTTCCATACCTCCAGTTAGGACTTACCCATTAGACTTGTGGTTAGTACGGAAGTGTTTTGCAACAGATCCCGCAGACCGGTCCTTATAGTGCCCCGGGTGCGACCAACCAATTCCCGAGCTTGCACCCGGAACCCACCATACTTATAACTTAGCCAACTCCAACAGAATCCAGAGATGAGAATAATGGGGAAATTCATAAAGTAGAATCCAACTATCTACGACTCGTTCTTTTACCCTATAGCAGTTGTGTCGGTACATTGGATACTAGCTAATATAATATTATAGAGTGACAAGGAGTTTAAGCTCAATAAGCATGGCTATGGTTTTACACACAAGGACGGGGATCTAATAAATATAGTTTAGGGCTTGAGATTGGTCTAATGCATTATTATCCTATGAGTTATAGCGATAATTTATTAAAACATAGGCTCAATTATGATCAAAATGGGGGTTGTGACTTGCCTTGACCCGCAAACGGTGAAGGTGGAACCTCGGGGTAAAACTCCTGATCCTCAACGGCGTTGTAGTCTTCTCGACATGCAAAACAATAACAATAAACAGTTAAAATAAATAAAATAAGTAGTACAAACTTTTCAATTAAATTAGTTCAAGTTGTAGAGAATTAAAAGAGGGAATTTATGGAATTTGAATGGATTGATTTGGAATTCAAACAGAAAGGATATGAATTTTAGAAGTTCATATTCATTCACATGAAATGATAGAACCCTAAAAAGAAAAGAAATAATCGCGAGATTATTCCTTCGGATTAAATGATATGGTCGACATGTGATCAACATGCTAACTTAGATAAAATAGAAAGATTAAACTTGAGTTGAGATAAGAGTAGATCGATGGGTTATGATTCGATTGAAAACAATGAATGGTTGAATTGATTGTGTTGCTCGATTAGAAACAAAAGGGTACAAATTGATTTAGTCGAACGATTTGAATAGGTTGTGACCATTGGACAACCTAGTCCATTCAAGAGACGTTCGACTAAAGGTACGCGTAAGGGCTTAACCGATCGAGCTTTAGCGACCATGTCGATGGGTTTAGATTAAATCGATGAGACTCGATGATGGATGGTAACGAACAACCGACGATTGGTGACGACCATCGATGAACGTCACAAGTCCAATGACCGAACATCAATCAAGTCGTAATCGATGGAATATAACCAAATAAAGGAGAGAAAGGTGGCATTCAACCATTATGATTGACGATGAATGACGATGGATATTAACTTCGGTATGAGAAATGGAATGACGATGATCTACGCTTTATGGAAAATATAACCTCTAGGACGGAACACATGTGAACAAAGTGGAACACCGGATGCTCTAGAGATAAAGAGAACTATTTTCAACGTTAGTTGGGCGCGGAACACCGGTATGATACAAATAGAAATCAATGGAGGATAAATCAATGAAAATAGCTCAACATAAATTTAGATCATGAATAACGATGAAATAAATTAGATCAAAATGGAACCACCGGGTTAAATAAATTGGAACGGAGTCGCCGGATTTATAGATTGGAATGAAATCAATTAACACAAATACATGGGTATGATAAATCGATATAATAATTATTCAATTGATGATGATTGATCTAATCTTGATGAAGTAACAAATGGATTTAAATAAATGGATATAACAATACGATGATGAACGTACTAGAACAAAATGATATAACAAATTAATTGAACGGCGACGGACGACCAAGATTTAATGAAAATCATACGGCTAAGATTAAAATAGATCAAAGTGGGATTATCGGGTTTGATAATGACATTTTAGGATCAATATTAATTAATGGTTGAAACGTATCGATAAATAAGATAAAATGGATTAGATTAAACAAACGATATCAGGACATGTTAATGAACTATTTAGAGTGAATGCCACCTAACGTAGCCAGGATTAATCAACGATTAATTAAATGTAGATAAGAAAGAGATGATTATTACCGTATGAAATCAGAACGGAGGTAACATGGATGGCAGCGGAGGAGATGGGCTTGCCCAGAACAGCGAGGTAGCGGCGGCGTGGTGGTTCGGCGAGGGGGAGGCATGGTGGCGGCTCGCCAGAGTAATGGCGTGGCGAGGCAGCGACAACACTCAATGGAGGCAACAGGGAAGAGGAGAGGGGCTGCGATGGAGGAAGTGGGAGAGGTGTGGGCTTGTGGAGGAGAAGAGAGAAGAGGGCATGGCTTTTATAGAGGGAGGAGGCGCCTGAATAAATGGAAGCCACAGACATGAGATGGAAGGACATGTGTATAAGGAAAGGGAGGAAAAATAAGGAAAGAGGAAGGAAGGAAATAGAGGGAGAAGAAAGAAGGAGAAGGAGGATGCAGCTAGGAGGGAGAAAAAAGGAAAGAAAAGAAAGGAAGAAAGAGAAGCAAAAAGGAAAGGAAGAAAGAGAAGAGGGAAATGGAAAAGAAGGAAAAAGAAGAAAGGTTGTGCGTGCGCATGCACTCAGCAAAGAAAAAAGAAAGGGAGAGGGAAGGAAAGTGAAAGAAGGGGAAAGGGAAAAGGGGGAAAGAGAAAAAGGGAAAAAAGGAAAGAAAAGAAAAGGAAAACAAGAAAAAATATGAAAATATTTTTTTTCTGAAAATTCAAATTTGGATTTTTAATAAAAAGTGAAAAGTTTTTGGAAAGTTTGAAATTTAAAATAAATTTAGAAATTTTGGATTTCAAAGCAATAGCGCGCGAATAAACGGCGGTTTGGAAAATCAATAAATTTTGTATTCATGTCAAAATTATAAATTACGAACATGAACACCAAACCAAGGTTTTTAATTCATTTTTTGGAATATAAAAATAATTTTAAAATTGATTTTTAATGGAATTTAAACACGCAGTTAAAATGGGATTTTAATTTCGTGACCGAAAATAGAACGTTGATTCCTCCGGATTTTTGATTCGGAAAAGATATAGATAGTCAGAAATTATGATTCAAATTATATTGAAAAGAGAGTGATTTAATTACTTTTTTATTAAATTTATTTATTGAAATATTATGGATTACTATTCTAGTTACAAAAATCCTTAATAAAAACCTAAATTTATTTGAGGCATGAGAAATTTACTTGGAATTT
Source organism: Zizania palustris (assembly GCA_019279435.1). Taxonomy (NCBI): domain Eukaryota; kingdom Viridiplantae; phylum Streptophyta; class Magnoliopsida; order Poales; family Poaceae; genus Zizania; species Zizania palustris. The sequence continues at coordinate 105,515,749 of JAAALK010000283.1, read as the reverse complement.
CTCTAGCCGAATTTTATTTGGTATTATATTATTTTTAATTGAAATGATTTATCATATATTTTATTCACACAACATTCTTGTTGAAATATATTTTATTAATTAGTGTTAGAGTTTTGCAATGAAATGATATTGATTATATCTTATTTAACTCCTTTGCGCCAAAAATTCTAGAAAAAATTTTGGGACGCAATTTAGAGCAAGGAGAATTTTTTTGGAAAATACTCTAGCTATGATTTATTTTTAAATAAAATTTTTAGGCCCATATTTAGCTTTCTTATTTATCGATTTATATTGAATCATTTTCTTGAAAATCATTTATTAATTACTTTATTTTATTTTTAACGCCTGATGAAAATCAGGGCGTTACATGGAGGGGGTGCCTGATCTTCCGTCAGGTGGGGGTAAACAACGATTTGTGGAGAACTCGACGTTGATGATCCGGCTTCCGATCCATGAGAATGGCCCTTGCAATCGCTACACCACTGCTCCGTTGGTTATCAACCAAGCACTGCCTGATTGACCTCGACAAAAAGGCTAATCATTGCCTGCGAATCGAAGAACACAAGCAAGAACGCAGAAAACACAATCGAATAGAAAATTCTATTAGAATCTGCGAATTGGGGTTCACTTACAAATCTGACGAAGCGGTGGCTATGAAAGCAACGTGTAAACTAAACCCAAAAACCCTAGATGGTTGTAGAAACACCTTATATAGTAGTTTGGGATGCACCCCTAATGGGCTCAACTGGATACACGACCCAAAAAGCCCAATAACGCAGAAACCAACATGCTGACAGATTTTGGAGTCTATCTTGTTTGGACGATTCCCGTTGATCTAGAACGCATTTTGAGATGAAACCGGCGGCATTAGAAGGGTTATGAAGTTTCTTTCCGTGGCTGTGTGGAACGTCAAAAATGGAGTCGGTATGTGGCCTGGGCGATGATTTAGTGCACGCTGCTCCTGGAATCCAAGTTGGACACGAATTGTAGTTGGATTGGACTCTCAAATTTGTTTATACGTCCTTCATGGTTCTTCTCCAACTCTTTGTTTATCTCCAAGTGATTTTCATCATCTCCATGGTTCCTAACAATAATAATAATATTAGGTAGTAATTTATTCCCAAGATAATATACTAAGATACTTAGAAACGAGTTGACCTGGAGATTTAATCGTCGTGCTCGAACTTGAATAATTGGATCTTGATATTCATGTATGGTTGTATCATTGGTAGGGATGTCCTCATCATCCTCCCCTTCTTGATTTGGAGTCGTCCTCGACTCAATGTCTATTGGTCCCCAATCAACTTCCATGATAATACAAGAGTTCCATATACATGCATCTCTTCTATTAATCTGAGAAAGTATTTCTGAAATTGAAAATGAATGCATCTCATGGTGTAGCATATGAAGTTTAAATATATAAAAATTAAATCTAACATGGAAAGCATGCACCTTAACTTGTTTCCTCACAATCATGATCCTATCCCAACTGGTGATGTTCTCATTAGTCTCGGTCAGCAACAGCCTGCACGGTTGAAAAGGCGCATCGATAGCTTTGTCCAGCAGCTTGGTGCACTCGGCGCAGAGGCAGCACAAGGCAACAGTGCACACACGCAGCATGTTCGGCTGTGCTCAGGAGACAACGAAGAACATAATTTTTTTGTACCTCGATTTACGTGCATTCAGTTTTATCTCAGTATTTTCAGTACTCTTTGATTTCCTCTAGTGGTGTACTACTTAGAGATGTTTTCATAGATATATCACAATATATTGATGCACCTCATCTATTTGTTTGAATGAATAGATGATATTGAATCTGTTAATATGAACTTGGTAAAATTCCAGTGATTGGCTGAAGTGTTTATGCATTGCAAGTTTTGATCTCTGTACTATTTTTACATCTATTGGACCATCTATGATCATAGTTTATCATTGTTGGGGGAAAGTATTCCATCTTCAGGGTTATTGCAGTAACAGGACAAAGGTTGGTGATTAAGTCCAAGATTTCTAGCATATGACTCCGGGGGTGCATTGAATCAAGTTCGAAGTATGATGACGGACTCTAGTTCGGAGTATATCTTCGAACTTGCACTCTTCCGAGAGCTTCTTTGCCAGCTAAGATGGAAGACTTATCTTCTTTCCCATTAGATTAGTCTTTTACCATTTTAGCCCTATTAAGGGTATCGAATAGTTTCCACTATGTCGGTTGTAATAGAGGGGTAAAAGGGTCTTTTCCTTAATGTTTGGGCCTATAAATACCCCCCGTTTTACCCTGTAATGGGGACCGAATACAAGTTATTCAATACACACTTTTGAACTATTTTAAGCTATTATCCTTTCGGAGGCTTTGAATAGTTTACTTCGCAAACACTTCGTTTGTTAGTTTCTAATCTTCAGAAACCTGTTAGCGTAATCTTTTACGCAAACAGTTGGCACTGTCCGTGGGGAACCTAGTCCAAAAAACTTTGTTCTCTACCAAGTTCTCAAAACATGCCTCCTAAGCGGAGTGCAGGTAGTAATCCTGTTCGGAGGTCCCCTCGGACCTCCGGAGCAAGATCTTCAGACACAGTTGAGGTCGGAGGACCTTCGACGTTTCCTCCACCTCAAACTCCAGAAGGGATTCCCCTTCCTCGAGCATACGGAGTTCCTCCGCCAACTCCATCTATACTTCGGCCAGCCGGAGTCCCTCTTCCGCCTCAAGTTCCACTTCGAACCGATCCCTATAGTTCTAAAGACCCGGAAGATCCTTCCGGAGGAGATGAAGATGGTCTTGGCGATATGGCCGCTCAAATGGCCAGTCTCCAAGCTGAAGTTGCAAGGTGGCGGCAAGAAGCCGCGAATAGGCTTCCCTCTCAAGCCACCCCAACCATTCCCGAAGTGCCCGAAGACAACGAGCTTATTTATCCCAAAGCCCCGGAGAACGCTTCCTTCGACACCGAGTCTCCGCTGCATCCTGAGTTGCAGAAAGTGCGCTTCGACCCTAAGTTCAAAACTTCGAAGCTTTGCAAGTATGCTGGAGATGAAGATCCTGGAGAATTTGTCCGTTCTTATGCTCTAGCAATTGAAGCCAGTGGGGTGGGTGCGGGACACTATGGCAAAATGCTTCCCCCTAGCTCTTCAAGGAGTGGCATTGCGGTGGTTCTGGTCTCTGAAGCCAGGATCAATCAGTTCGTGGGGGCAGTTGAAGAAGAAGTTCATAAGAAATTTCCAGGGCACCTTCGTGCCTCCAATGTCAACAGGAAGTCTTTTCCAGGTGAAGCAGCTCCCTGGAGAGACCTTAAGACAATATTTCAAGCGCTTCGCTCATACGAAGTCACAAATTCGAGGGTTAACTACGTCTTCAGTAGTTGACGCAGCTCGAGAGGGAGTTATTCATCCAAGCCTCCTTGATAAACTTCACCGAAAAAGCATATCTTCTGTTTCTCAGTTGATGTCTTATTTCGAAGAGTATGCAAGGTCAGAAGAGGGATGGCTTCGGAGAACTGCTGCAACCCCGTCAATACTGCAAGAAGTTAAATTGGAAGTGAAAACTTCAGCACAGCCGCAAGGGCCTAGCTTCGAAGTTCAGCATGACAGGCGTAGGGGGCAAAAGCATCCTCGTTCAGAAGTTTTGAACATCGCACCCCCATAGAAGTTTGCCCAAAGAACTCCGCAACCTTCAGGAAGCAAGACCAGTGGCTGGAGGCCGCCAGGGAAACTGGCTGCAAAGGCTAGACCTTTTTCTGTTGTATCCATGGTGAAAACCGAAGTCACGCAACTGATGCGTGCAAGGCTATACTTGCTCTGAGAGGAGAATATCTGGAAAGAACTTCGGGTCGAGGCACTACTGACTGAGTTCCAGCTAAAGTGCGTCCGAAGCCTGTCCAGGCTGTGGCGCGGATAGAAAACTTCGATTCGGCAAGACGCCCTCTGGTGGTCAATATTATGCCAACTCCGAAGCAAGAAGAGGGGCAAGATCGAGGAAAAAGAGTAGTCCTCCCCATCTCCGGAGGAGGGACTCTCGGAAGTATGTCAAAGAGGCAGAGAAGAGAATATGTCAGAGAGGTGGGCCATATTGGAACCTCTTCATCTGCAGCTGCTATGCCCGAATCGTCCCATGTGCCAATATCTTTTTCCGCAGATGATGCAACTGGTGTTAAATTTCCACATGCAGACCCACTTGTCATCACTGCCGACATAGCAGGAACTGAGGTTCGGAGAGTGCTAATTGACGGAGGGAGCTCGACAGATATTATTTTTGTCCAAGCTTTTGATCAACTCTGCATCTCTAGAAAGCATCTTCTCCCAGCAGCCCGTCCTTTGCAAGGATTTGCAGGACCCCCTCTTGATGCCCTCGGCCAAATTGGCCTGGAAGTTACTTTCGGAGAGGGGCCACTGGCCAGGATAGAGGAAGTGATCTTCGATGTTGTAGATGCTCCATATGCAGATAATGTCATCTTCGGAAGAGGCATGTTAAATCAATTCGGAGCTGTGGCGCATCATAATTACTTATGTATGAAGATGCCCACACAAGAAGGAGTGCTCACTGTTTTCGGAGATCAGGCCATCGCGCGAAGAGCGGAGTATGGTCATGGCCCTCCTCTTGACCCAAGACAGGTGAACAGTGTGCAAGATGACCCGGAGAATTTTTCTGCTCCTAGCGAATCCTCGAAAAAATCCTTCCCAAGACCAAGTCCTGAAGGAGAGATTGCAATGAAGGTTATTGTCAAAGATGGCAAGGAATATTCATTTCAATTTGGTAATGACTTGCCTCCAGAAGTTGCTGCCTCCTTAGAAAAAGTAGTGGAGGAAAATTTAGATGTCTTTGCATGGTCTAATGAAGACATCACCAGAGTCAGTCGGGACATTATTGAACACAGTCTACTTGTGAACCCGAAGGCTCGCCCTGTTAGGCAAGGACTCCGGAAGATGTCCGCGGAGAGAGCTATCCTTGCTAAAGACGAAGTTGAAAAGTTGCTGAATGCTAGGATCATCAGAGAAGTGGCTCATACGGAGTGGTTAGCCAACCAGTCTTCGTTAAGAAAAAATCTTCAGGGAAGTGACGCATGTGTATTGATTTTACATCTCTGAATAAAGCATGCCCCCGCGACCCCTACCCCATGACCTGAATTGATCAATTGGTCGACTCCACTGCTGGTTCGGAGTTATTAAGCTTCCTCGACACGTATTCCGGCTATCATCAAATCTGGTTAAAGCGCGAAGATGAAATCAAGACAAGCTTTGTAACTCCTTCAGGAGTCTTTTGTTATGTAAGAATGCCCTTTGGCTTAAGAAACGCCGGGGCTACTTTTTCGAGGTTAATTGCTAAGGCTCTGGGTCATCAATTAGGCCGTAATGTAGAGGCCTATATGGATGATATTGTAATAAAGAGTGCTTTAAAGCACCAACATAGCCTAGACTTAGCAGAAACATTCAATAGCCTTCGGGCATGTGGGATGCGTCTCAACCCCGAAAAATGTATCTTCGGGGCGCAGGCTGGAAAATTGTTAGGGTATCTAGTTTCAAGTAGAGGGATTGAAGCTAGCCCCACTCAGATAATTGCGTTGCAGAGGATGGCTCCCTAGAGAACTTAAAGCAAATGCAAAAGCTGACCGATCGTCTTGCAGCACTTAGCAGATTTCTGGCATGGTCTGCGGAGAGAAGTTTGCCTATTTTCAAAGCATTGAAAGGGTCCGAAGATTTTGCATGGACACCGGAGTGTCAGAAGAGCTTCGAAGATATTAAGAATTATCTCAGTAACCTTGCTACACTCACGATGCCTGTCGCGGACAAAACCCTACTCCTCTAGCTGCAGCTACTAGCTCTGCTGTCAGTGCAGTCCTTGTTAGAGAGGTTGATTTCAATGGGAAGATGGTACAAAATCCAGTTTACTTTGTGTCCGAAGCATTGTCCGGAGCAAAAACAAGATATTCCGAGCTCGAGAAATTCGTTTATGCTCTGATAATGGCTTCGAGGAAGTTAAGGCATTATTTCCTAGCACATAATGTCATTGTACCAACTTCGTACCCTTTAGGAGATATGGTCCGAAATAAGGATTACACTGGAAGAATTGGGAAGTGGGCTGTTGAGTTAGCACCCTTCGACATATCTTTTCTGGCAAGAACAGCAATTAAGTCACAAGTATTGGCCGACTTCATGGCAGAGTGGACTCCCCCTGCAACATGGGCTCCGGAGAAGTCAAGTGAAGAAATTTGGACTATTTACTTTGATGGAGCTTTCCAAGCATCTGGAGCAGGTGTCGGAGCTGTGATAATTTCGCCTTCAGGGCAAAAGGCAATGTACTCCGCAAGACTCAACTTTAAGTCTACCAATAATACAGCGGAGTATGAGGGAATTTTATTGGGACTTCGAAAGGCACGTGCTCTAGAGGCTACAAGAGTCGTTATTAAAACAGATTCTCAGATTGTAGCAGGGCACATAGACAAGAGTTTCCAAGTCCGGCATCCACAGCATGCAAAGTACTTAGAAGAAATCTGAAAGATCGAAGCAACATTTAAAGGGATTTCCATTCGGAGTATACCTAGAGCAGAAAATATGCAAGCTGACATTTTAGCAAAAGCTGCAGTCGGAGCTATGGACATACCCGAAGAAACTTTTTATGAAGAACTCAGTACACCTTCGGTGCCACAAATTCCTGCTACAGAAGTCCTTTGCATTCCAAGTACAGATTGGCGAAGTTCAATCATGGAAGTGTTGCAAGGAGAGGCAAATATGTCCGAAGGGCCACAACTTTCGAGGTTAAAGCTTAGAACTCGGAATTATCAAATAATCAACGGTATTTTATACAAGGCCAGAGTATGTTCCCCTCTGCTCCAATGTATATCTCAAGCCGAAGGTCAAGAAATTCTTCGAGAAATTCATGAAGGACTTTGCGGTAGCCATCTGGCCCCTCGAGCTTTGGCAGGAAAAACACTTCGCCTGGGACTTTATTGGCCTACAATAGCAGCTGATGTGGAGAGCTTGGTCCTCACTTGCCAAGGATGTCAGTGGATGGGACGAAGGAGTCATCGCCCACCAACAGCCCTTCAAGTCATAGCTATAGTATGGCCCATGGCCAGATGGGGCATGGATCTTATTGGTCCCTTCCCAGCAGCAAAAGGAAATTTGAAGTTCACAGTGGTAGCAATTGAATACTTTTCAAAGTGGGTCGAAGCAGAGCCCCTAACAGCTATCACTTCGAACAATGTACAGAAATTTTTCTAGAAGAATATCATTTGCCGGTTCGGAGTGCCTAGACAACTCACAGTTGACAATGGAACACAATTTGACGTAGAACCTTTCAAGAAATTTTGCGAAGATCTAGGCATCCAGCTATGCTTTGCTGCAGTGTGACACCCTTAGTCTAACGGAGCTGTAGAAAGAGCCAATGGTAACATTTTGTCATGGCTAAATCGAAGGATAGTAGGATTGGCAAAAGGACTCTCGACCGAAGAACTTCTGAAGATTTTGTGGTCCATTCGGACCACTCAAATGAGGTCCACGGGTTTCACTCCATTCAGACTATTATTCGGAGATGAAGCTATGACACCAACAGAGCTCAAAGGAGGATCACTTCGCAGCACCGAACCGGAAATAGAAGGAGAAAGACAAGCTTCGCTGGATTTAACAGAGGAGACAAGACTTCGAGCTGTGGCAAATTTGTCAAAGTATCAGCAGCAGACGAAGGCTTGGTTCGACCCGAAGGTCAAGATTAATGAACTTAGGCCAGGTCATCTCGTTTTGCGAAGTATCATAGCACCAGGAAAATTAGGAAATAAATGGGAAGGTCCATACTTAATTGTTCGCTCAGGGCGTCCTGGTTCTTTTAAATTAGCTAATTTGGAAGGTGAAGAGTTAGCGCATACATGGCATGCGGAGCACCTAACGCGATACTTCGCATAAGGGCTCCTTGTAATCATTTGTAAGCACTTTCCGAATTAATAAAGCATATGGTTCAGATAATGCCTACCCCTCATAAACTTCCCACTTCCGAGTGGACGCACTGGAATAGCGGAGTTGACCGAGAGGGAAGTGTCATTAATTTGAATCATATTTTCGGACTTCGGACTGGTCCGAAGTTTCCAAGGTGGTGGGCTGACATAATCCGGAGTCCAAGCCACCGGCTTGTAGGCATCCGTAAAAGAGCCCGAGACCACAGAATGTGGAGTCCAAGCCAACGGCTGGAAGACATCCGTAAAAAGAGTCCAAGGAGACTAAATGATGTGGAGTCCAAGCCACCGGCTTGTAGGCATCCGTAAAAAGAGTCCAAAGAGACCACTGCGAACTCCAAACCATTGGTTTGACAGAATTCACAAAAAGAGCTTAAGGAGGCCAAAACAAAACAGAGTTTGAGCCATGAGCTTCGAATGTCTGTTAAGAAAGTCCAAAGTGACAAATCATGTAGGACACTAAAGTGTCCGGAAAGTTATCCAAAGTGATTTCTTTCAAAAACATAAGGTACTAAGTTACCAGTCTTCAGACTACAAATAGAAGAAGACATTTTATAAGATTTAAATCAATCTTTAAATTGTTGAGGGGCTCCGAACCCCAAAAATTGTACTCCTAAGTTTTTCTTTGCACCTAACCATCTTTGAATATAGTTCGAAGTTGCTTACGCCCAAAGAGGGGCTGGTAAATAGGGAGACAATTTTAAATCGATATTTATTATTCGAACAAATATGATTACATCATGAAAAATCGGTATCTATACCAAGAAGGAATCGAAGACCCCTTCGATCTCTAGAGCTAAGGTTGGAACGACTAGTTCCGGAGCCGGGAGTCCTAACAACTTTGTGTTTAACTCTCCTACCTCCCTTCGAGGCTCTAAAGTCTTTCTGTTCTTGTTGAAGCTCGGTCCAAGTTCGAAGTCGTTCTGGGCTCCTTTCCCAGCTTCCAAGTTCTTCAGGCTTTTTACCTTGAACTTCATCTTCGTCTTCGGACCATACAATGTCTTCGGAAGATGAAGTTTCCATGTTAACTTGTTCTTCCTCTTTAATACAAGACAATATGTCTTTGCTTACTTCGGGCGTAATCGCTCCGGAGCTATCCCGAGGAACTAAAAATCGAGGGCGCTTGTGAAGTTTTAAGATATCGAAGGTAGCCCATAGTAAGCGGAGTTCGTCGTTAACGTCTAACACTTCGACATCTTCCATATGAGGCAAAGCCTAAAAACATGATAAGCAAATTTTCATTCATAAATGTACAAAAGCATAATGCTTTACATAGTCGAAGATCCTAAGATAATTCTAAACCTGCGGGTTTGGCGGGGGCTGACTGCTCGAAGCTTGGGACTGAGCTTGCTTCTGGCGTTGCCCTTCGTCAATCCAAGCCTTGATCGCAGAGCGACCTTCGGCTCTTCATGAAGTTTGAAAGGCTTGCCAAGCAGCGGCCACACCTTCGGAAGGAGTAAGGAGCTGGTTGTCGTCAAAGGTAATGGGAGTTGCCCCTGCGTTCGGAGTTATCGATTGGCCCAGATCTTTGTAGTAACGAAGTATGCCCATAGCAGCCACTTGTCCGGAGATTTCTCCGTACCGAATGCCTGCTGTCTTCATTTGCTTCGCTGCTCCTTGGATCCTCTTCAACCGTCGCAACAAGGAGATGTTGTCATCTGAAGGAAGCGTCCCAGTAGTACCGAAGTACTCCAGAATGCCTAGCAGTTGGTCCATGACCTCCGCAGCTACCTTTTCCGACTTTAGCTTGTCTTCAACTAAGGCATCCTTCGCCGAAGTTAATTCTCTTACCACTCCAGAGAGCCTAGCTGCCTCCGTAGCTAAAGAATTTTTCTGGTTGAGTAGCTGGCTAGATTCTTTGGCAGCTTTGGCTTTTTCTTCTTGGAGCCTGACAAGCTCAGCTCCCGCCGTAGCGTGCTCCGCCCACATCTTTTCAATTTCTACTCGAAGCACAATTTGTTCTGCTTCGAGCTCTTTGTTCGCAGCCTCCAAGCTTTGTCTGGCCCTGCGCTCCGTTGAAACCATGTTGTCCAAGTGGGCCACCCGACCTTCGGAGATAGTAAGATTTCGTTGAAGAGTTGTATTTTCCTCTCGAAGGCGAAGGCTTCCACGTTCATTTGAGATGTTCGCAGCTCGGGCCAAGACTGTTTGCTGCGAAGAGAAAAAAACCAAGGTGAGAAATTATTGGTATATAAGTTTAATTTTGTTTTGCAGATACTTCGTACCTGGTATGCTGCACGCTCCATGGCAGCGTTAAGATCCGAACTCTCTGCCTCGCTCAAGATGGCCACCAAGTCCGTCTCCCCGACTTTGCGACTAGCTCGATCCAAAGGCTCGAGCAAAGTCCGAAGCCCAGTTCTTCGCTCCAAGAAAGGAGCTAGAAGAGGGAGCATGCTCAAGGCCTGCTGGTCATCTTCGTTTGGCGAAGGTCCGGAGTGCTGAGCCGTATTTTTTGGAGCTCCAGCAGACTGGCCCCCTTCCGTAGATTGGCTTTCATCTGTTGACTCAGACGGAGTTGATCCTGAGCTCAGAGCAGGGAGGTGGTCCATCTTGCCTTTGCCTTTTCCAGGTCCCATTTGAGTGGCTCCTGGAATTGGCTCCGAAGTTGTCGAAGGTCCAGGAATTATATCTTCGGGACGGACCTCTTCCACGGGAGTAGATCCTGTTAAAACAAAGGTATTATACATTGTATAATTTCGCAGGAAAAAAGAACAAAAGAATTATGCGAAGGTTACCTTCGATGTTTTGGCGACGGGTGAGCATTGGGCTGCTTGGCGGGTCGAAGCCTACTCCAAAGTCTTCGTCGGAGTCAACAGTCAAATCTTCGACTGTTGGAGCATCTTCGGGAGCAGCCGTTGTTACTTCACCCGGAATCGAAGCTGTGGCAACTTTGACTTCGCTTTCGTCCACAGGGGCTCTGTCTTGCGGTAGATTTTCTTGAGCAGCTGGAGTCCTCACTTGCTCAAGTTTCTCTTGAGACTCCGGCACGCTCGCAGCTTCATCAATATGTGCATCTCTTTGGGCTGCATCTTCGTCAATCAGGCCAACAAGCATCCTGCCTTCATCCTCCAAGGAATCGGAGATTGAAGCTCTTGGGCTTGAAGGTGCAGGAGCTCTTGGCTTTCGAGCTACCTTCTTTAGCGGAGTCTTGGCAAAGCTCGAGGCTTCGACTTCAGCTTTTCTCTTTTTGGGCCCTTTCTCCGAAGGCACCCAATCCAGAAGAGGGGCGGAACAACTTCGAGTAGTCCCCATACTCGGTTGGACCGTTCCCAAGTACCAACCAATTTGATTCTCCATTCCTTCTCGGTCGGAGTTGGAATGCCCAGAATCTTCTCCGAAGCTCGTACAATCTGCTCCGAAGTTATAGGGGCTGAAGAGGCTGAAAATTTAGTTAAGTTGGTTATTCCTTCGAATAAATATACATGATATATATTGTTTTCGAAGTTACCTGCAGGGCTCGAAGTTGAAGAAATTTTGCGAAGACCACCCTCCGAATCTTCCTCAAAGGTGATCGGCCAGTTGGCCATCAGAGGAGGGATTTTAAGCCCGAGGAATTCTTCGGCTAAGTCCCGCATACTCAGGCGGTGACTGTTTTTTTGGAGCAGGCTGAGGCGAGCTTCGAGCTGGCCCGGATCCGGATGCACAAGAGCTTCCTTTCGGAAGTTGATATCTTGCAAAGGTCCAGCTAGGCGACTGCTTGCCCCAACTTCAGCATAAAACCACTTCAAGATCCAGTCTGTATACCATCTAGCATTGATAGCCTTAGCCGGAAACCGAAGAGCATATTCATCCCGAAGCCTGAAGTTGATGCTTCCGAAGGCTACTACCATCTTCTCACCTCTGGGGCCTACGAAGGTCTTCGGTTGACATGAAGCTCTGTGCAGTGCTGCGAAGATCTCAGCCCTTACTTCGCAACCCTCGGCCCGCAACGCCCATTCGAAGATGGCAAGATGTGCTACGACATTCCGAGAGAGTTGGGGGAGAGTAACGTGGAATAAGTCCAATACCTCCGCTAAGAAGTCAACTGTCGGAAGCCCCAAGCCAGCTTCGAAGAAGGCTTCGAAGACAACTACTTCTCCGGGCCTTGGCGATGGAATGATCTCTTTCCCGGGTTTGCGAATCATGACTCCCGAACTAATTTTGCCTTCTATTGTGGCCGCGAGTGATTCTCTTTTGCAGGTTGAAGGCCCCAATTGAAAGGATTGATCTGTGTACTTCGTTGATGCCGGAAAAAGGTCTTGAGGGCCGACATTTTGGGGATTTCTCCCCGCCACCGCCATTGTTGCGGTTGCTGGTGTCGGAGTCGCCGTCACCAATGTTACAGCCGCCGCTACTGCCGCAGCCTGCTGCCGGGCCAAGGTTGAAGCTGCTCCAGGACCCTTGAAACTGGTTTTCGCCATTGGATCTCATGGATTGCTTCAGAAGAAAAATGGAGGCTAGGGCTTGATTGATGGTTTGTTTGCACGAAAGCGGTGGAAAGGTACTCGAGAAGGGTCTGGGCCCTCTATTTATAGCCCAGACCCCAATTTTTTACCGTTTGCCTATGTCGTTTCACATTCTTAACCGTTACTTTGTTGCGGAATTAACGTGTCACGTAACTTCCGTTAGAAGAAAGAAGCCAACGGCTATTTCTTCCAAGTCTAAAAAGGCTTTCGGGCTTCTCGAGTTAGTTCTAAGATGGTTCGAATGTAATTTTCTTAGAAACTGATTCGAAGTTTTGCATCTCCATGCATTTCGGAGATGAATTAAAACCTAATAACCCCTACGCATGATTATTTTTCTTGCGTATACTGCTCTCCTAACTTTACAGATTTAGCGGAGAAGCATATTCGAGGGGCTACTGTTGGGGGAAAATATTCCATCTTTAGGGTTATTGCAGTAACAGGACAAAGGTTGGTGATTAAGTCCAAGATTTCTAGCATATGACTCCGGGGGTGCATTGAATCAAGTTCGAAGTATGATGACGGACTCTAGTTCGGAGTATATCTTCGAACTTGGACTCTTCCGAGAGCTTCTTTGCCAGCTAAGATGGAAGACTTATCTTCTTTCCCATTAGATTAGTCTTTTACCATTTTAGCCCTATTAAGGGTACCAAATAGTTTCCACTATGTCGGTTGTAATAGAGGGGTAAAAGGGTCTTTTCCTTAATGTTTGGGCCTATAAATACCCCCCGTTTTACCTTGTAATGGGGCCCGAATACAAGTTATTCAATACACACTTTCGAACTATTTTAAGCTATTATCCTTTCGGAGGCTTTGAATAGTTTACTTCGCAAACACTTCGTTTATTAGTTTCTAATCTTCAGAAACCTGTTAGCGTAATCTTTTACGCCAACAATCATCTACATGTATTTTGGTCTGATTAAATGATTGTGAGTTAATTAATCTTTTAATCTCCCATTAGGCACTGTGTTGGTGTCTTTTCGATTAGGACACCGGTCATTTTTAGGCTAGATTATTTTTGGCATCTGTGTTTTGTTTTGTTTCCGCTGATTGTTTGTTTGAGGTGCGTTGGGTGTAGCAAGTAGGCCATTAATTCGCAAGAATTTTTTAGGCATCCATTCACCCACCTCTGGTCTCTACTTTCGGTCCTACAGTGGGCTAGTAGTACCGTCACCTCCTCCGGTCTATTTGGAAAATATGAAAGAAAATCAAGACAAAATATGGACAACGAGGATGATCATGACTATTCATGATTCAACCCCCATTGAAATTTTGAGTTCTCCAGATTTCGCTGGAATGAAGGGCTATGTTTACCATCAATGGACAACTACCCCGAGTGTGGTAGCGGAGGAAGATGGTAGGGTGGCTATGACACGCACACTAACAAGGCGAGGTCACATATCCAAGGGCGTCGATACTTGAGTAACTTGGACTCATCGACGTAAAGGAAAACAGTTAATCAATTGACGGCAGCGTCACCTCAGGAAAGCCACAGTGGTGCCCCAGTGGGATCTTCACAAAGAATCAAAAATGGAGAGTACAATGGCTGCACCAAAGAGAACTAAAGGTATAGAACCACAAGAATGAGACTGATCAGCCTCGAAGGATTAAAAGTGAATGGAGAGTGAAAGATAAGGTTGATCACGATGACAAGAAAGATGTGGGTATAAACATGGTTTTCTTCCTCCCCGCGGAATATCGGGCTACTCCTAAAGACGATGTTGGGCATGCCAATACAATGGCCCATCTAGTATTGACCACACAGCCAACAGTATTCGATAAGCCAAAAAATCATGAACATCGGCACTTGAGACCTCGCTACATTAAGGGTATGGTCAACGGGATGTTGATGTCCAAGATGATGATAGACGGAGGCACGACTGTCAACTTTATACCATATGCCACATTCCAGAAGCTAGGAAAAGGGACGGAGGATCTCATTAAAACCAATATGCTACTGAGGGACTTCGGTGGAAATTCATCAGAAACTATGGGATGCTAAACACAGAGCTAATGGTTGGGAGCATGACCATGCCAACCACCTTCTTCATCATAGAGGGAAAAGGATCCTGCAGTTTGTTGCTAGGGTGTGATTTGATTCATGTGAATTGTTGCGTCCCATCGACAATGCACGAGAGCCTCATGCAGTGGGTCGGCGATTAGGTGGAGATCGTTCCCGCCGATAAATCGATTAATGTAGCATGAGCTGATTTATCGGAATGGGAGATGGAAGAAGTCATCTACCTGTCTAGGAAATCTTGGGACAGTGATTTTATTGAAGTATCAAATGACAAAATCAAACTGATCTGCAATGAACAGCCCAAGCTTACCCTTTGAAGGTGACATCGACGAAGTACAAGGTAAACATGTTCAAGGCTTCTTCACAATCGATGAGCTATAGGAGGTAGACATCGGACCTGGTGAAAGACCGAGGCCAACCTTCCCAATGAAATAAAGAATGAATTAATTCCATTATTACTGGAGTATCGGGATTGCTTCGCATGGGAATAACATGAAATGCCAAGTCTAAGCCGATCGATTATAGAACATTGGCTCCCAATAAGACAGGGGTATCGGCCATTCAAGTAGTCACCTCAGTGGTTCAAGGCGGTATCTAGACATGAAGGCCAAGGTAACAAGATTATATAATGCGGGATTTATAAGTTAGTGTGTTGGACCAAAACATGCAACTAGAGGGGGTGAATGGGAGCTTTTAAAATTTTGTTCTGCTGAATAGGCTTTGAACACACCCTTCGAAGTGTCTGGTTCAGAAGTATAGAACACACTCCAAACACAAGCTTCGAATGGGGTAAAAGTTCGAAGTTTAGAACACTTTGCTCGCACTCAAAAACCCAAAAACGCACTGAACTTTGTAAAGATAGTGCAGGCTCCGCACACGAGGTGCCTTCGAGAAGTCTTCGCACTACTGTACCTCGCACAAGTTCATTACTCTCAAAGAGCTCCGAACAGATACTCCACACTAGTAACTAGTACTATGCTTCACACTTCGGAGTGCTGTAAACAGACACAAAACTAACTGTAATGAGGACTTCGTCTATGGGAAGTGAACAGGCCTCGAATGAATACTTCACAAAGTGCTTCGCTAGTAAACAGTAAGGACTAATCTCCGATTTACCTAGAGCGAACACACACCAACGTTACTCATAGAAATTGAACAAATGTGAGGGAAAATACTTTGTTCAGATGAACATAGAGTATAACAACTCTTGTTTGCACGGAGCAAAATAAAAGGTAGAAAACTCAACTCACATAGTGCAAAACCCATATACAAGTTTGTGAAATCAATGAAAACATAATGGAAAATTCATTGCAAGAACAGGGAACACAAAAACTCACATGTTCAGAGAACACTTCATGGCAGTTGGCCAAGGCTACATGAAAAAATAGAAGGTTCTAAAATGGAGTACACGGTGTTGCCCTATCCCTCAGCCTACCTCTCCTTTTATAGGCACTACTCTGACTTGCGAATAGACTACAATACCCCTAGGGTTTGCAACGTTTTTGTCTCTAGCAGACATGGGGGTACAGCTGGTAGTCTACTTTATTGGAAGCTCCTTTTGTCAGCTTCATAGAGAAGACAATATCAGCCTTTGCAGAGGAGACACGGTCATCTTTTGCAAAAGCGCAATCTTCTGGAGCCCCATTCGCACATGAAGTGTGCAGAGGCTTCAGTTACTTGCTTCAAACCCAAAGGCCATCGCTTCACCGAAGTCATACTTTGATACATTGACGGTTTTAAGCTGAAGCCGTCAAATCCCTTGAGCCTCCGCACCATCACCTTTGGAGTGGATCACCACGGCGTCACAGCTACACCAAGCTCGAACTCCGTCCGTTCGTGTACCGAAGCCATGCATGAGTGAAGTACATCAAGTCAACCATACTCCAAAGCCACACCTTCGAAGTATCTTCACCACCTTCCGAAGTCCCTCCTTCGTCCAAGGCCTCCGCATGAAGCACTTCCATAAGCACCCCTTCGCAGTGTCTCAGCCCCAAGCACACTCCACGAAGAGCCTTGTCCAGGCCATGCCTTCGATGCACCACGACTTCTAAGACCTTCGTGAGGTGTCCTTCCAAGTGTCTTCATTTGGAGCATACTTGGGAGCCTTGACTCATTCCTGAGGAATTCGTCTGCCATCCTTCGAAGTTACTCCTTCGGAGTCCCCTTCGAAGTGCCTCGCCTACGAGGAATTTTCCTCGGGGTACCTTTACCGAAGCCACCCTTCGCACTTTCTACCTTCGCCTGGTGCACCTTGACTCGAGGACCAGCCTTAACTCCACGCAGCCTCCATTATTGAGCTTCTAGTCGCCTAGCATCAAGCTCCCTACTTGACCCAGGTTCACCCACTATGAACCGTCCCGTCGCCTCCGAAGTCACCTGCACACAAGTGTTTCTAGTACCTCAAAGACCTTCTCCGGTAAATAACCTCTAGTACACACTCCGGTGTACCACCCAACGTACCGAGCCCTTCAGCAAAACACCTCCAAAACCTTTCGTAAAACACCTCCGAACCCATTCGGAGGGACCCCTTCGTCTAGAAGGAAATCTGTCAATCACTCATCATATATTTGAAACCAAGGCACATTTCAACTTGGTTTCTCAATCTCCCACTTGATGAGTTCATTGACAACCAAATTCAAGTTAAAAAAATTGAAACCTTTCAGCATAAAAATGACCATAAAAACTCAGAAAAGAGCCAAAACATGTCACTTGATAAAATAATCTCTTCTCTTCCCCCTTCTGCAAAGCAAGAAAGCGTCACAATTCTTCCCCTGAGATAAGCAAGTTCAAGTTCTCCCCCTTTGGCATAAAAATTCTATCCCTCTTTGAACTTCATCACTTGTTCTCCCCCTTTAGTAGGCAACAAGGCATTCTCTCCCCCTTTGGCAATGCAAGAATCAAGGAGCAATAAAAGATGTAAGCTTTCGAAATGATGACAAGTGTGAAGACATATAGTGCAGCAATATGTCAAATCATAGTATGAGGCTCAGATGTTCATCTCAAGTTATTATATTCCAAAATTAATATTGAGGAATGAACTTTTCAGATTTGTTGAAAATAAAACCATCACCACTTAGGCGATTCATCTAGACAAGTGAAAGCAATTACTTATAAAGCTAATCAATTTCTACACAGGAAAGCAAGTCCAATTATATGGAGCATTTAGCAAACTTGGTAAGCAAAGGACTCAGACTTGCAATTCTTTTTTTCCCAGGGATTATTTGCTTGTCCACCTTATACTTTTCAACCAAGCCAAGCCTAGTTCAAGAAAGACCATCAGAAGCTTAAGGCAATGATTTTGGAAAACACTAAGTTATCCCAGTTCATACCAAAGTGTTGTGGTAAGCTGTGGCGCCCCGATTTATCGAAATTGGAACATTATTGAATTTCATAAGAAAAACAATAATACAAGAGGTTCATCATGTGACAATCATACATATGACAGTATTCATGGTACGCAGACCATATTTATTACATCAGAGTTTAATAAAAACAATAATGAAAACAATTGAAATGCATGACGAACGCCTTCTTCAAGATCTTTTCACTTGACTAGGTCGCTACTCCAGACCGTCTTCGTAGTAGGCATCCTCTGAGGTGTTCAATGGGTATGACTACAAAAAGTACTCAACAAGCCACCGCAAATGCAGGTAATAATGCAACATAATAACAAAGGAAGGATAATTGGCTAAAAGTGCGGAAAAGTACATTTCAGTTATTGCATTTAGTGTAGTCAAGTTTTTTATCATGCGTAAATGTAAACATGAACATTAATAACATCATCTAACTCGAGGAGTACATTTTACCTCCTCGCACAACAGTCCTTACATGTCAAACCATCATGCACATACATATCACAAGTAATCTAACTGTGGGATGTCACGCAACCCGCCCTTGACCGTGGGCTCGGCTTTTCGAAAAGATTTAAGACTCTGATCAGAGATGTACTACTGTACCCACAAGGCACGCACTCATCCCAAACGAGATGACCCATACCACGGGAACTCGTGCCAAAACCTCGGCATGAAATGCTCCAAGCGATAACCACCCGCTCTAGGTTTCGCCGGCGCGCCAGGCCGCATCCCAGCTAACGTCCCACCCCCTTTTGCGCCACGTCGGTAAAGCCACCCGCAGGTGTAGCTTGACCCATCTCCAAATGGTGTCCTTGGTTTGGAACACTCCATGCCTTAGTTAGGACTTACCCATTAGACTTGTGGTTAGTACGGAAGTGTATTGCAACGGATCCCTCAGACCGGTCCTTATAGTGCCCCGGGTGCTACCGACCAATGCCCTAGCTTGCACCCGGAACCGACCATGCATACACTCACAACCAAAACTCTATCACCAACAGAATTCCAAAGATAAGGATAACGGGGAATCATATAGTAGAACCAAGTTGCTACGACTCATTTTTAATCCTATAGCAATCGTGTCGATACATTGGACACTAGCTAATAATACTAATTATATGTTGACAAGGAGTTTAGGCTAGATAGCATGGTTTGGGTTGCTCATCAAGGTCGGGGGATCCTAAATAAATATATTGTAAGGGTTCCATTTGACTAATGCATGTATACCCTATGTGTTTTAGCAATAGTTTAATAAAACATGGGTTCAATATGCTCAAAAGATTGGTTTGGTGACTTGCCTTATTCAGCGAAAGGTGAGGGAGGGACTTCTGGGAAGTATTCCAGTTCCTCGGCGGCGTCGTAGTCTTTCCAATATAGATAAAGTAAAATAAAATAAATACAACATTCAATTAAACAATAAAAACCACACAACAAGCACATAGGTTTAGATTGGTTAAATTTAATGAAAATCAAGTTGTTAAGTCTCTGAAATTTATTTCATAAATAATTTAAAAGGAATTATAATGAAATATTGTCCTTTGTAAAAAGGGTTTTGAATGTGAGTAGTCTCATTTTAAGTCTTCTAATTAATTTTAAAATGAAAGGTTCATGGGCAATTTAGTGGTTTTCAGTATATGAACAGAAGGGAATAAATATAAACTTTACTGAAATTTAAATAATTGAATTTACATTTTTACCCTAAGGGCATTTTAATACATATTTAAATAAACATGAAAAGTCCAAAGTAACCTACTGTTTTTATTGCATGAACATGTAGAGAATAATATTACAAATTTTCTGAAATTGGAATGGTAATTTTTGAAGTTAAAATGCGCCAGATATGAATTTTACAAGTTTAAAATAGTTTCTGGAATTTATTTTCAATTTAAAATCCCCTCGGGTCCACGGTGAGCCAGGCCCACGGTGAACCCGCGCACTGTGCGCGTGCGCCAAATCGATCTGGACCATTGGATCCAGATCCAATGCTCGAGGGCGAGGCGGGGGAGTTAAAGTGACGTGGACAGCTGAGATTAAAACATCGAACCGGTACGTGATGAACGGCTCAGATTAAACATAGGTTTTAAAAAGAAACGGACGCGCGAGATTAAAACGTAATGTTTCATTCAGATCCGACGGTGCGGATTAAATCACGCACGTGGGGTTACAGGTGTCGTCCGATCGCGATCGCACGGTCGGGATCAAATCCGACACGGCACGGGTACTCGACCCGTGCCGGTCGTCTTCCTCGACGACGGCGAGCGGGCCAGCGGCCACGGCGAGCGACGGCGGTCGTACCTAAGGCCTAAAACGGAAAGAGGACACTACGGGGATCATGAAGGTACCCTTGCGGTGACGAACGGTCGACGGAGCAAGGCCGGCGACGAGCGGAGGCGGTGAAGGCGTTCGGGTCCTTGGTGGCGATGGCGATCCGGTTGGGTTCGGCGTCGACGGAGGGGTGGCCGAGGCTGGCGAGGTCTGTGCGGTCACAGTGGTGTGGACGGCGAGGACGGAGGAGGTCACCGGCGACGGTGAGCGGTGACCGGAGTGCGGGCGGTGGTGGAGAGTTAACAGCTATATAGGGGGGGTTCTATTCGATTTTGAAGTGTGTGAGCGTAGGGGTATAACGCGGACGGCCAGGGGGTTTAAATAGGGTCATCGGCAGGGGCAGGGGGGAGCAATTGACGGTGGCCGGGAGTAAACGCGTTTAAACGCCGGCGGGCTTTGGGTTGCATGCGGATTCATTGAATTGGGACGCGATTCGGCTGGGTTTAAAGGGGGAAATGGTCGTCGGAGTGTAGGGGTTTGAATGCCGGGCTCAATTTGGGGGAAGGGGGTCGGGAGCAACGGATCTGAGGCGCATTAAGGCGTCGGCCGGTGAGGGGGTGAGATTTGGGGGCGGATCTCATGGAGACGAAGGATCTGATAGGCGGGGGCCACATGCCAGCGGGCGCGAGCGAGTGAGTGAGGCGGCTGACGGGTGGGGTCGGGCTCGGGCGCGAGAGGGGGCGATTGGCGCCGATAGGTGTGGCCGGGGTGTTGGTCGTGCGCGCGAGAGGAGAGGGGCTCGCTGATGGGTGGGGTCGGGCTGTCAGTCCGAGGCGGGTGAGGGTAACGGGCTGGGCCGGCCGGGAGAGAGAGAAAGGGAGGAGGGAGGCCCATTACTGTTCAAAACGTTTTCTGATTAAAAATAATTACAGAAATTGGTTTAAAATAATAGGGCTACTTCCAAGGTTGGTAAAAATTTGTAAAAATTCTCAAAAATATATCTTGGCCTTGGGATCATATACAAAATTTTCTAGCGCCTGGTTTGGCCATTTCATCTAGGTTGTAGTTCAAAATGGTGAAGGAGGGCACTTATAGGTATTTCCAAAATAATAAATTTCAGGAAATTGGATTAAATAATGTCTTTATTCCTTTGAAAATTTGGGGTGTAACATAAGCAGTCTAGAATAAAATAGTGCGACAAACTAACCCGCCTGGATCTTTTCATTTTTAGCACATAAATCATGGATATTGATTTTTGTTGAGTACCACTTGTTGGATAATTCCATGAAAAGCAGTATTATTTTCATGTTGCAGTTTTGCATCCAAAGTAAAGGATTATAGCTACCAGGAAAATAAAAGATAGCTAAAGCAATTCTGCATAACACATGCTAGACACAGGACTAAGTAGTGATTCAAGTTTGGAATTTTGTAAATTAAAATCATGCTCATAGTGAAAGTAGATATATTAATTAGAGTTGAATGCATCATGATAATGACAATTATGCAAAGGCATATAAAAGCAACTTAATGCATCAACATGTAATCATAAAAGAAGCCAATGCAAGACAATTAAAGCATGCTCCCTCTCACAAGATGATGTAAGGATGACAAATACCATGTTCCCCACGCAAATAACCAAATCGAGACACATCAAGCGGTTTGGTAAAAACGTTGACAAGATGGTTCTGGGTATCAACATATTGAAGCTCAATATCACCCTTCTCATTGTGATCTCTGAGAAAGTGATATCTCACATCAATGTGTTTGGTTCTAGAGTACTGAATCGTGTTGTTTGCAATGCAAATGGCGATAGTGTTATCACAAAACAGTGGAACACTGTTATAATCTAACCCAAAATCCCACAAAGTGGAAACCATACATAAAATATGTGAACAACAGCTTGCTGCAGCAACATATTCGGCCTCAGTCGTAGATTGTGCAACACTAGACTATTTGTCGAAAGACCAGCAAACAAGAGATGTACCCAGAAAATGACAAGTACCGGAGGTACCTATCAATTATACACCTAGCAAAATCCGCATCTGAGTAGCCACGAAGTGTATGCAGAATACCAAATGCCAAATTTGAGGGTATGCTTGAGATACCTGAGAATGCGCTTTACCGCTTGGCGGAGCAAAGGTCCTGGTGAAGCCTAAAAACGAGCATACATACACACAGCGAAGTGTATGTCTAGCATCGTAGCAGTCAAGCAGAGGAGGGAGCCGATCATGCTTCGGAACTCCTTCTGATCTACATCTTCCCCATCCTCATCGGGATCCAATACTATCGAATTAGCAATCGGAGTGGCGAGGGGCTTTGAATCAGCCATATCAAACTTCTTGAGCAGGTCCTTAGTGTACTTCGTCTGATGCATGAGGGTACCTTGTTTTCTTTGCTTGATTTGCAAACT
This sequence comes from Zizania palustris, assembly GCA_019279435.1. NCBI lineage: Eukaryota > Viridiplantae > Streptophyta > Magnoliopsida > Poales > Poaceae > Zizania > Zizania palustris. The sequence goes on along the minus strand of JAAALK010000283.1, from coordinate 105,493,334 downwards.
AAGGAAAAAAGTGAGTTCGCCCATCATGGACATTTCGAACTCCCTGCTCATAGTCTCTGCAAACTCGTCAACCAAAGCATGAGAAGAGCCACCAAAGATGACATCATCAACATAAATCTGAACTAGGAGGAAATCTTTGCCATGCTTGAGAGTGGAAAAGGTTTTATCTACAGATCCCATCAAATACCCTCCCTCAAGAAGAAAAGACTTAAGTCTATCATACCAAGCCTGAGGGGGCTGCTTGATTCCATAAAGAGCCTTATGAAGTTTATGGACTCTATGGGGGTATTTGGGATTTTCAAAGCCGAGGGGTTGTTTTACATAAACATCTTCGCCTATAAAGCCATTAGGAAAAGCACTTTTGACATCCATTTGATAAAGTTTAAATTGACGCGATGCAGCAAATGCAAGTAAAATTCTAATGGACTCAAGATGTGCAACAGGTGCAAACGTTTCAGTAAAATCAATCCCTTCTAACTGAGAAAACCCCTGAGCCACAAGTCTAGCTTTGTTTCTAACTACAGACCCATCCTCCCCTTGCTTGTTTTTGAAAATCCATTTAGTTCCAATAAAATGAACATTAGGTGGAGGATCTACAAGCGTCTAGACTTGGTTTCTCTCAAAATTTTCAAGTTCTTCATGCATGGCATTGATCCAACTAGAATCAGATAAAGCATAACTCACATCTAAGGTCTCAAAAGAAGCAACAAAAACATAATCAATGAAATAAGCGTGAGAACGTATTACCCTTTGATCAAGCTCACCAATGATCTGCTTGGAAGTATGCATCCTTTGAATGTGATGAGGAGCCTCGCGGTGGGGTGCAGTCTCCACCTCAACTTATGCCAGTGAGTGGTCGAAGATGACCGATGTTGAGATAGTAGTTTCAGGGCCTCTTGCCTAAGTGGTCGAAGTGGGGTCACCTTCGGTGGTAGATGTTGAGGGTAGTAGAGGATCATCCTCGAAGTCTTTGAGATCTTCGTCTTCAAAGATAGTTTGTTCCCTATATTGCTCGCTTGCTTGTTCAAAAGAAGAGCTAACATAGGGGGTTGATTCATCAAAGGTCACATCACATGACTCGATGACAATGTTAGTTTCCAAATTGAAAACACGATAAGAATGACCATGAGTAGTTGTTGGGGGAAAATATTCCATCTTCAGGGTTATTGCAGTAACAGGACAAAGGTTGATGATTAAGTCCAAGATTTCCAGCATATGACTCCGGAGATGCATCAAGTCAAGATCGAAGTATGATGACGGGTTCTAGTTCGGAGTATATTTTCGAACTTGGACTCTTCCGGGAGCTTCTTTGCCAGCTAAGATGGAAGACTTATCTTCTTTCTCATTAGATTAGTCTTTTACCATTTTAGCCCTATTAAGGGTACCGAATAGTTTCCACTATGTCGGTTGTAATAGAGGGGTAAAAAGGTCTTTTCCTTAATGTTTGGGCCTATAAATACCCCCCGTTTTGCCCTGTAAAGAGGATCGAATACAAGTTATTCAATACACACATTCGAACTATTCTAAGTTATTATCCTTTCGGAGGCTTAGAATAGTTTACTTCGCAAACACTTCGTTTGTTAGTTTCTAATCTTCAGAAACCTATTAGCGTAATCTTTTACGCCAACAGTTGGCGCCGTCCGTGGGGAACTTAGTCCAAGAAACTTCGTTCTCTACCAATTTCTTACACCATGCCTCCTAAGCGGAACACAATTGGTAACCCTGTTCGGAGGTCCCCTCGGACCTCCGGAGTGACGTCTCCCGACACAGTTGAGGTCGGAGGACCTTCGACGTTTCCTCCACCTCAAACTCCGGAAGGGATTCCCATTCCTCGAGCATACGGAGTTCCTCCGCCAACTCCATCTATACTTCGACCACCCGGAGTTCCTCTTCCACCTCAAGTTCCACTCCGAACTGATCCTTACAGTTCTCAAGACCCAGAAGATCCTTCTAGAGGAGATGAAGACAATCTTGGTGATATGGCTGCTCAAATGGCCAGTCTCCAAGCTGAAGTAGCGAGATGGCGGCAAGAAGCTACAAATAGGCTTCGCTCTCAAGCCATCCCAGTTATTCCGGAATTGCCTGAAGATGACGAACCTATCTATCCTGAAGCCCCAGAGAATGCCTCCTTTGATACCGAATCTCCGCTACATCCTGAACTGCAAAAAGTTCGCTTCGACCCGAAGTTTAAGACTTTGAAGCTTTGCAAGTATGTCGGAGATGAAGATCCTGGAGAATTTGTCTGATCTTATGCTTTGGCGATTGAAGCCAGTGGAGGAGTGCGGGACACCATGGCAAAATGTTTCCCCCTAGACCTTCAGGGAGTAGCTTTGCGATGGTTCTGGTCTTTAAAACCAGGATCAATCAGTTCATGGGGACAATTGAAGAAAAAGTTCGTGAGTAACTTCCAAGGCACCTTCGTGCCTCCGATGTCGACGGGAAGTCTTTTCCAGGTGAAGCAGCTCCCTGGAGAAACCTTAAGACAATACTTCAAGCGCTTCGCTCATACGAAGTCACAGATCTGAGGGTTAACTACGTCTTCAATAGTTGACGCAGCTCGGGAAGGAGTCATTCATCCAGGCCTCCTTGATAAACTCCACCGGAAAAGTATATCTTCTGTTTCTCAGCTGATGTCCTATTTTGAAGAATATGCAAGGTCAGAAGAGGGCTGGCTTCGGAGAACTGCAGCTTCTCCGTCCATATTGCAGGAAGTAAAATTGGAAGTGAAAACTTCGGCACAGCCGCGGGAACTTGTCTTCGAAGTTCAGCATGATAGGAGAAAGGGGCAAAATCATCTTCATTCAGAAGTTCTGAACATTGCACCCCCGCAGAAGTTTGCCCAAAGAGCTCCACAACCTTTGGGAAACAAGGTCAGTGGCTAGAGGCCACCAGGGAAACCGGCTGGCAAGGGCCAGACCCTCTTCTGCTGCATTCATGGTGAAAACCGAAGCCACGCAACTGATGCGTGCAAAGCTATACTTGCCTTGAGAGGAGAATATCTAGAGAGAACTTCGGGTTGAGGTACTACTGACCGAGTTCCAGCTGAAGGGCGTCCGGAGCCTGTCCAAGCTGTGGCGTGGATAGAAAACTTCGAAGCTGCGAGACGCCCTCTGGTAGTCAATATTATGCCACCTCCGAAGCAAGAAGAGGGGCAAGACCGAGGAAAAAGAGTAGTCCTCCCTATCTCCGGAGGAGGTACTCTCGGAAGCATGTCAAAAAGGCAAATAAGAGAGTATGTCAGAGAAGTGGGGCACATTGGAACTTCGTCATCTGCAGCTGCTATGCCTGAATGGTCCCATGTGCCAATATCTTTTTTTGCAGAGGATGCAGGTGGCATTAAATTTCCACATGCAGACCCACTTGTCATTACTGCCGACATTGCAGGAACTGAGGTTCGAAGAGTGTTAATTGACGGAGGGAGTTCGGCAGACATTATTTTTGTTCAAGCCTTCGATCAATTGTGCATCTCCAGAAAGCACCTTCTTCCAGCGGCTCGTCCTTTGCAAGGCTTTGCAGGACCTCCGCTTGATGCACTCGGCCAAATTGGCCTGGAAGTTACCTTCAGAGAAGGATTGTTAGCCAGGACAGAGGAAGTAATATTTGACGTCGTAGATGCTCCATATGCCTACAATGTCATCTTCGGAAGAGACATGTTAAATCAGTTCGGAGCTGTGGCACACCACAATTACTTGTGCATGAAGATGCCCACGCAAGTGGGAGTGCTCACTATCTTCGGAGATCAAGCTAGCGCCCGAAGAGCAGAGTATGGTCACAACCCCCCTCTTGATCCAAGACAAGTGAATAGTGTGCAAAATAATCAAGAAAATTTTTCTGCTCCTAGCGAATCTTCGAAAAAATTCTTCCCAAGACCAAGTCCTGAAGGAGAGATTGCAACGAAGGTTATTGTTAAAGATGGCAAAGAATATCCATTTCAATTTGGTAAAGATTTACTTCCAGAAGTTGCTACCTCCATGGAAAAAGTAGTTGAGGAGAATTTAGATGTCTGCCTGGTCTGACGAAGACATCACCGGAGTCAATCGGAATATTATTGAACATAGTTTACTTGTAAACCCGAAGGCCCGGCCTGTTCGGCAAGGACTTCGAAAAATGTCTGCAGAAAGAGCTGTTCTTGCAAAAGACGAAGTTGAAAAATTGTTGAAGGCTCGGATTATCAGAGAAGTGGCTCACACAGAATGGTTAGCCAACCCAGTGTTCGTCAAGAAGAAATCCTCCGAGAAGTGGCGCATGTGCATTGATTTCACATCCTTGAATAAAGCATGCCCTCGTGACCCCTACCCCATGCCCCGAATTGATCAATTGGTCGACTCCACCGCAGGTTCGGAGTTATTAAGCTTCCTTGACGCGTACTCCGGTTATCATCAAATATGGTTGAAACGCGAAGATGAGATCAAGACAAGCTTCGTAACTCCCTCGGGAGTCTTCTGTTATGTAAGAATGCCTTTTGGCTTAAGAAATGCCGGGGCTACTTTTTCGAGGTTAGTTGCTAAGGCTCTAGGTCATCAATTAGGTCACAATGTGGAGGCCTATATGGATGATATTGTAATAAAGAGTGCTTTAAAGCACCAACATAGCCTAGACTTAGCAGAAACATTTAATAGCCTTCGGGCATGTGGGATTCATCTTAACCCCGAGAAATGTATCTTTGGAGCTAAGGCTGAGAAGTTGTTGGGGTATTTAGTTTCAAGCAGAGGGATTGAAGCTAGCCCTACTCAAATAACTGCCCTACATAAGATGGCTCCTCCAGAAAATTTAAAGCAAGTGCTAAAGCTGACTGGTCGTTTGGCAGCACTTAGCAGATTTTTAGCAAGGTCTGCGGAGAGAAGTTTGGCCATCTTTAAAGCATTTAAAGGGTCCGAAGATTTTGCATGGACATCGGAGTGTCAGAAAAGCTTCGGCGATATTAAAGAGTATCTCAGTAATCTTGCTACACTCACGGTGCCTACTGCGGACGAAACCCTACTCCTTTACCTTGCAGCTACAGGCTCTGCTGTCAGCGCAGTCCTTGTCAGAGAGATGGATTTCAATGGGAAGTTGGTACAAAATCCAGTTTATTTTGTGTCCGAAGCATTATCAGGAGCGAAGACAAGGTATTCCGAGCTCGAAAAGTTCACTTATGCTCTAATAATGGCTTCGAGGAAGTTGAGACATTATTTTTTAGCTCATAATGTAATTGTACCAACTTCGTATCCTTTGGGAGATATGCTCCGAAGTAAAGATTCCACTGGAAGAATTGGAAAGTGGGAAGTTGAACTAGCACCCTTCGGCATATCCTTTCTGGCAAGGACAGCAATCAAATTGCAAGTCTTAGCAGATTTTGTAGCAGAATGGACTCCCCCTGCAACGTGGGTTCCGGAGAAGTCAAGTGAAGGAATTTGGACTGTTTTTTCTGATGGGGCTTTCCAAGCATCCGGAGCAGGTGTTGGAGCAGTTTTAATTTCGCCTTTAGGGCAAAGAGCAATGTACTCCGCAAGACTCAACTTTAAGTCTACCAATAATATAGCGGAGTATGAAGGGATTTTACTGGGACTTCGAAAAGCACGTGCTCTAGGGGCTACAAGAGTTGTTATAAAGACAGATTCTCAAATAGTAGCAGGGCACGTAGATAAAAGCTTTCAAGTTCGGCATCCACAACTTGCAAAGTACTTAGAAGAAATCTGTAAGATCGAAGCACAATTCAAGGGTATTTCAATTCGGAGTATACCAAGAGCAGAAAATGTGCAAGCGGACATCTTAGCAAAAGCTGCATCCAGAGCTATGGATATACCAGAAGAAGCTTTCTACGAGGAGCTCAGTACACCTTCGGTGCCACAAATTCTCTCCGCAGAGATTCTTTGCATTCCAAGTACAGATTGGAGAAATTCGATCATGGAACTTTTGCAAGGAGGAGCAAATTTGTTTGAAGAGCCACAGTTTTCAAGATTGAAACTCAGGGCTAGGAGTTATCAAATAATCAACGGTATTTTATACAAGGCCGGAGTTTGTTCCCCTTTACTCCGATGTATATCCCAAACAGAAGGCCAAGATATTCTTCGAGATATTCATGAAGGGCTTTGCGGTAGCCATTTGGCCCCTCGAGCTTTGGCAGGGAAAACACTTCGCCAGGGGCTTTATTGGCCTACGATAGTAGCAGATGCGGAGAACTTAGTCCGCACATACCAAGGATGTCAGTGGATGGGTCGACGGAGTCATTGCCCACCAACAGCTCTTCAAGTTATTGTTCCGGTATGGCCCATGGCCAGATGGGGTATGGATTTGATTGGTCCCTTTCCAGTAGCCAAGGGAAATTTAAAGTTCGCAGTGGTAGCTATTGAATATTTTTCTAAGTGGGTAGAAGCAGAACCCTTAACAGCTATCACTTCGAACAATGTACAGAAATTCTTTTGGAAAAGTATCATTTGCCGCTTCGGAGTGCCTAGACAACTCACAGTTGATAATGGAACACAGTTCGATGCAGAACCTTTCAGGAAGTTCTGCGAAGATCTAGGCATCCAGTTATGTTTTGCTGCAGTGTGGCATCCTCAGTCTAATGGAGCTGTAGAAAGAGCCAATGGAAATATTTTGTCAGGACTAAATCGAAGGATAGTAGGATTAGCAAAAGGACTATGGACCGAAGAACTTCCGAAGATTTTATGGTCCATTCAGACTACGCAAACAAGGTCCACAGGTTTCACTCCATTCAGATTGCTATTCGGAGATGAAGCTATGACTCCAACGGAGCTCAAAGGAGGATCACTTCGCAGCACCGAACCGGAGATTGAAGGAGAAAGACAAGCTTCGCTAGATTTAACAGAGGAGACAAGACTTCGAGCTGTAGCCAATTTATCAAAGTATCATCAGCAGACGAAGGCTTGGTTTGACCCGAAGGTTAAGATCAATGAGCTTGGACCGAGTCATCTCGTTTTACGAAGCATCATAGCACCAGGAAAATTAGGAAATAAATGGGAAGGTCCATACTTAATTGTTCGTTCAGGACGTCCTGGCTCTTTTAAATTAGCTAATTTGGAAGGTGAAGAATTAGCGCATACTTGGCATGCGGAGCACCTAAAGCGATACTTCGCATAGGGGCTCCTTGTAATCATTTGTAATCATCCTCTGAATCAATAAAGCATATGGTTCAGATAGTGCCTACCCCTCATAAACTTCCAGCTTCCGAGTGGACGCACTGGAACCGCGGAGTTGACCGAGAGGGAAGTGTCATTAATTTGAATCATATTTTCCGAGGTGGTGGGCTGACATAATCCGGAGTCCAAGCCACCGGCTTGAAGACATCCGTAAAAGAGCCCGAAAACCATAGAATGCGGAGTCCAAGCCACTGGCTGGAAGACATCCGTAAAAAGAGTCCAAAGAGACCAAATAATGCGGAGCCCAAGCCACCGGCTTGTAGGTATCCGTAAAAAGAGTCCAAAGAGACCATTGCGAACTCCAAACCACTGGTTTGACAGAATTCGCAAAAAAGAGCCAAAGGAGGCCAAAACAAAATAGAGTTTGAGCCATGAGCTTCGAATGTCTGTTAAGAAAGTCCAAAGTGACAAATTATCTAAGACACTAAAGTGTCCGGAAAGTTATCTCAAGTGATTTCTTTCAAAAGCATAAGGTGCTATGTCGCCATTCTTCAGACTACAAATAGTCGAAGACATTTTATAAGATTTTAAAAGATCTTTAAATTACAGAGGGGCTCCGAACCCCCAAAATTGTACTCCTAAGTTTTTCTTTGTGCCTAACCATCTTTGAATACAGTTCGATGTTGCTTATGCCCAAAGAGGGTCTAATAAATAAGGAGACAATTTTAAATCGATATTTATTATTCGAGCAAATATGATTACATCATGAAAAATTGGTATCTATACCAAGAAGGAATCGAAGACCTCTTCGATCTCTAGAGCTAGGGTTGGAACGACTAGTTCCAGTGCCGGGAGTTCTAACAACATTGTGTTTAACTCTTCTACCTCCCTTCGAAGCTCTAAAGTCTTTTTGTTCTTGTTGAAGCTCGGCCCAAGTTCAAAGCCTTTTGGGACTTCTTTCCTAGCTTCTAAGTTCTTCAGGCTTTTTACTTTGAACATCATCTTCGTCTTCGGACCATATAATGTCTTCAGAAGACGAAGTTTCCAAGTTAACTTCTTTTTCTTCCTCTTTAATACAAGATAATATGTCTTTACTTATTTCGGACGTAATTGCTCCGGAACTATCTCGAGGAATTAGAAATCGAGGACGCTTGTGAAGTTTTAAGATATCGAAGGTAGCCCATAATAAGCGAAGTTCGTCGTTAACATCTAACACTTCGACATCTTCCATATGAGGCAAATCCTAAAAACATGATAAACAAATCTTCATTCATAAATGTACATAAGCGTAATGCTTTACATAGTTGAAGATCCTAAGGTAATTCTAAACCTGCGGGTTTGGAGGAGGCTGACTGCTCGAAGCTTGGGACCGAGCCTGCTTCTGGCGTTGTCCTTCGTCAATCCAGGCCTTAATCGCGGAGCGACCTTCAGCTCTCCATGAAGTTTGAAAGGCTTGCCAAGCAGCGGCCACACCTTCGGAGGGAGTAAGAAGCTGGTCGTCATCAAAGGTAATAGGACCCTCTCCTGCGCTCGGAGCTATCGATCGACCCAGATCTTCGTAGTAACGAAGTAGACCAATGGCAGCCACTTGTCCGGAGATTTCTCCGTAATGAATGCCTGTTGTCTTCATTTGCTTCACTACTCCTTGAATCCTTTTCAGCCGGCACAGTAGGGTGATGTTGTCATCCGAAGGAAGTGTCCCAGTAGTACCGAAGTACTCTAGAACACCTAACAATTGGTCCATGACCTCCGCAGCTACCTTCTCAGACTTCAGCTTATCTTCAATTAATACATCCTTCGTCTAAGTTAGCTCTCCTATTACTCCAGAGAGCCTAGCTGCCTCCGTAGCCAGAGAATTCTTCTGATTCAGTAGCTGGCTAGCTTCTTCTCAAAGTCTAACAAGCTCGGCCCCCACAGTAGCATGCTCCGCCCGCATCTTTTCAATTTCTGCTTGAAGCACAATCTTTTCTGCTTCGAGCTCCTTGTTCGCACCCTCCAAGCTTTGTCTGGCCCTGCGCTCCGTTGAAACCATGTTGTCCATATGGGCCACTCGACCTTTGGAGATAGTGAGATTTCGTTGAAGTGTTGCATTTTCCTCTCGAAGGCGAACGATTCCACGTTCATTTGATATGTTCGCAGCTCGGGCCAAGACTGTTTGCTGCGAAAAGAAAAAACCAAGGTAAGAAATTATTTGTATATAAATTTGATGTTGTTTTGCAGATACTTCGTACCTGGTAGGCTGCACATTCCATGGCAGCGTTAAGCTCCGAACTCTCCGCCTCGCTCAAGATAGCCACCAAGTCCATCTCTCCGACTTCACGACTAGCTCGATCCAAAGGCTCGAGCAGAGTCTGAAGCCCAGTTCTTCGCTCCAAGAAAGGAGATAGAAGGGGGAGCATGCTCAAGGCTTGTTGGTCATCTTCGCTTGGCGAAGGTCCGGAGTGCTGAGATGTGGTCTTCGGAGCCCCAGTAGACTGGCCCCCCTTAGTAGATTGGCTCTCGTCTGTTGACTCAGATGGAGTTGATCCTGAGCTCGGAGCAGGGAGGGGGTCCATCTTTCCTTTGCCCTTTCTAGGCCCCATTTGAGTGGCTCCTGGAATTGGCTCCGAAGTTGTCGAAGGTCTAGGAACTGTATCTTCGGGACGGACCTCTTCTATGAAAGTGGACTCTGTAAAAACAAAGGTATTATACATTGTATAATTTCACAAAAAAAGATAAAAGAATTATTTGAAGTTTACCTTCGACATTTTGGCGGCGGGTAAGCATTGGGCTGCTTGGCGGGTCGAAGGCAAGGTCTTCGTCGGAGTCAGCAGTCAAATCTTCGACTGTCGGAGCATTTTCCTGAATAGCCGTTGTTGCTTCACCTGGAATCGAAGCCGCAGTAACTTCGACTCCGCTCTCATCCATAGGGGCTCCGTTTCGAACTCCCTCCTGAGGTAAATCTTCTTGAGCAGCCGAAGTCCTCACCTGCTTAAGATTCTCTTGAGACTCTGGCACACTCGCAGTTTCGTCAATTTGTGCAGCTCTTTGGGCTGCATCCTCGTCAATCAGCCTCACAAGTAACCTGCCTTCATCCTCCTGAGAATCGGAGATTGAAGCTCTTGGGCTCAAGGCGCAGGAATTTTTGGCTTTCGAGCCACCTTCTTGACCGGAGTCTTGGCAGAGCTCGAAGTTCCAGCTTCGGCTTTCTTCTTCTTGGGCCCTTTCTCCGAAGGCACCCAATCCAACAGAGGGGGCGGAACAACGTCGAGCAGCCCCCATACTCGGTTGGATCGCTCCCAACTACCAACCAATTTGATTTTCCATTCTTTCTCGGTCGGAGTTGGGACGCCCAAAATCTTCTCCGAAGCTCGTACGATTTGCTCCGAAGTTATAGGGGCTGAAGAAGCTAAAAAATGAGTTAAGTTCGTTAATTCTTCGAATAAATATACATAGAGTATGTTGTTTTCGAAGTTACCTGCAGGACTCGAAGTTGAAGAAATTTTTCGAAGACCGCCTTCCGAATCCTCTTCGAAAGTGATTGGCCAGTTGGCCATCAGGGGAGGGATTTGAAGCCCGAGGAATTCTTCGGCTAAGTCTCGCATGCTCAACTGATGACTGATTTTTTGAAGTAAGCTGAGGCGAGCTTTGAGCTGACCCAGATCTGGATGCACAAGGGCTTCTTTTTGGAAGTTGATGTCTTGCAAAGGTCCAGCTAGACGGTTGCTCGCCCCAACTTCGGCGTAAAACCACTTCAGGATCCAATCGGTGTACCATCTGGCATTGATGGCCTTAGCGGGAAACCAAAGAGCATACTCATCTCGGAGTCTGAAGTTGATGCTTCCGAAGGCTACTACCATCTTTTCACCTCCGGGGCCTACGAAGGTCTTCGGTTGGCATGAAGCTCTATGCAGTGCTGCGAAGATCTCCGCCCTTCCTTCACAACCTTTGGCTCGCAACGCCCATTCGAAGATGGCAAGGCGTGCTACCACACTCGGAGAAAGTTGGGGGAGGGTGACGTGGAACAAGTCTAATACTTCCGCCAAGAAGTCTACAGCCGGAAGCCCCAAACCAGCTTCGAAGAAGGCTTCGAAGACGACCACTTCTCCGGGTCTTGGTGACGGAATGATTTCCTTCCCAGGTTTGTGAATCATAACCCCCGAACTAATCTTGCCTTCTACTGCGGCCGCAAGCGATTCTCTTCTGTAGGTTGACGGCCCTAGTTGATAAGACTGATCCGTATACTTCGTCGACGCTGGAAAGAGGTCTTGGGGGCCGACATTTTGAGGATTTCCTCCCACCGACGCCATTGCCGCCGCTGAAGGATTTGGAGTTGCCATCGCCGATGATGCAGCCGCTGCCGCCGCAGCGGCTTGCTGCCGGGCCAAAGTCGAAGTCGCTCTAGGACCTTTGAAACTAGTTTTCGCCATTGGATTTTGTGGATTGTTTCAGAGGAAAAATGGTGGCTAGGGCTCGGGTGATGGCTTGTTTGCACGAAAGCAGTGAAAAGGTACTCAAGAAGGGCTTAGGCCCTCTATTTATAGCCCAGACCCTGATTTTTTACCGTTTGCCTGTGTCGTTTCACATTTCCAACCGTTACTTTGCTCCGAAATTAAAGCATTCCGTAACTTCCGTTAGAAGAAAGAAGCTAACGGCTATTTCTTCTAAGTCTAAAAGGTTTTCAGACTTTTCGAGTTAGTTCTAAGTTACTTCGAAAGTAATTTTATTAGAAATTGATTCAAAGTTTACATCTCCACGTAGTTCGGAGATGGTTTAAATCTACTAACCCCTACGCATGATTATTTTTCTTGCGTATACTACTCTCCTAACATTACAGATTTAGCGGAGAAGCGTATTCGAGGGGCTACTGTTGGGGGGAAATATTCCATCTTCAGGGTTATTGCAGTAACAGGACAAAGGTTGATGATTAAGTCCAAGATTTCCAGCATATGACTGCGGAGATGCATCAAGTCAAGATCGAAGTATGATGACGGGTTCTAGTTCGGAGTATATCTTTGAACTTGGACTCTTCCGGGAGCTTCTTTGCCAGCTAAGATGGAAGACTTATCTTCTTTCTCATTAGATTAGTCTTTTATCATTTTAGCCCTATTAAGGGTACCGAATAGTTTCCACTATGTCGGTTGTAATAGAGGGGTAAAAAGGTCTTTTCCTTAATGTTTGGGCCTATAAATACCCCCCGTTTTGCCCTGTAAAGAGGATCGAATACAAGTTATTCAATACACACATTCGAACTATTCTAAGTTATTATCCTTTCGGAGGCTTAGAATAGTTTACTTCGCAAACACTTCGTTTGTTAGTTTCTAATCTTCAGAAACATGTTAGCGTAATCTTTTACGCCAACAGTAGTGTATCCCAAAAAGATCCCGTCAGAAGAACGCGACTCAAACTTGTCCAAATTTCCACCTTTTAGGATAAAACATCGACAGCCAAATACTCGAAGATGAGTAACTTTGGGTTGTCTCCCAAAACATAGCTCATACGAAGTCAAGTTCAAGATTGAGCGCAAGAAAATTCGGTTTGAGATGTAACACGCGGTGATCATGGCCTCAGTCCAAAACTTTCTAGGAGTCATGTGCTCATCGAGCATCGTCCTAGCCATCTCAACTAAAGTGCGGTTCTTTCTCTCAACAACACCATTCTGGTGAGGGATCCACGTAGCAGAGAATTGATTTTCTATGCCATGCTCCATGCAATAGCCAACAAAGAGACTATTCTTGAACTTGGTGCCATTATCACTTCGAATGAACTTCAATGCACCAGGGAGTTTAGTAAAGAGTCTCAAAGCTTAACTCCAAAAGTGTGAAAACACTTCATCCTTGCTAGCTAAAAAGAACACCCAAGAGTAGCAAGAGAAATCATCAACAATGACAAGGACGTACCACTTGCCGCCTAAAGAACTAACCCGAGAAGTACCCACAGTGTAGATATAAAGAAGTTCTCTAGGTTGTTCTGTCATCACAATAGAGATAGGTGAATGCGAGGCAGCTATCATTTTTCCATGTCGACAAGGATCACAAACTAAATTCTTCTCAAATTTTAGCTTGGGCAATCCTCGGATCAAACCAAGGGCACTCAAGCGAGCTAGCAACTCAAAGCTCATAGGCCCTAGTATCCTATGCCACTTCCAGAGCTCAGAAGTAGAATGTGCAACTAAGCAGTGAGAAAACCAGATAACTCAGAAAATCATCTCCAAAATCTCTCTCAACTCTAAAAATCTAGCAAACCAAAATGCCATCAGAATTGAGTACTTGCGAAGTATTGCGATGAAATCGCACTTCGAAGCCCTCATCAAGCAACTAAGATACAGAGAGCAAATTGTATCCCAAATTTTCAACCAAAGCAACATCTTTGAGAGTAAAATTTGAGTTGATTCTTACCACACCTTTACCTTTCACTCTACTTCTTCGGTTTTTCCCGAAGGTGATTTTATCTTTTCGTTTGGTTGTGGTGAGGCTGGAGAACCATGGTGAGTTTTTGGTCATATGGTGTGAACAACTGAAGTCCATGACCCACGTGCCCTCCAAGCCTCGGTGCGGCGCCTACATAAAACAGGAAAACCTCTATCGCTCAGTGTTGGGGTGAGTGAAAATATGACGAGGCATCTAGCTCTAAGAGATACAAGCAATAGGCAAAGTAAAAGTAAACTATCTACGCGCAAGTAAAGTAGATAGTGATGCAAAGTGCGAGGTCTACCTACATGATGCAATCCAGATACATGACGAGGTCTCCCAACCTTACGAGGTACAAAGCCACCTACACGTGGTCTAGCATGATACGAGGCATGGTGTACACCACGAGGGGAAAAACCTCTCCGGGAAGCACGAAGAGCCTCAAAACCAAGACGTGAGTAAAATTCAGGCTCATGCATACCTAGAGAAGGGTAATGTATGTCCTTAAAACTCAACGCCTGTGAACGTCGCTCATCTTTGATGCGACGAAAGCAAAACCAAACCAAATGACCCAGCTGTTGACAGTAAGAACAATGAAACACTCTCCTAGGGGCACTCGCCTGGGTCATAGGAGCTATTCTCATAGGCTCCTTGGGTTTGTAGTAAGGGTTTTTGTTGGGAAGTGGAGGAGGTGGAATTTTCTTGATAGGTTGTATGGGTTTCTTGGCTTTCTGTGGAGTGTCTAACTAGGCTCTCTCTTTCTCTAAGGTAGTGGGTGAGGAAAACACAGTTGTGCTCTAAATGTCTGTAGAGGTTCTCTCAAAACCCAACCCTAGAGCTAAACTTGCTCTGTCAGCACACATCTTTGTCTTGGCCAAGAGCAAATCCATCCTTCCCTTTCTCTCAGTGCATTAGTTTACCACAGAAAGAAGGTATTCAGTTTCAGTCATGAGATTTTCAGCTTGCCCTCTAGCAAAACTATAACACCCCAAATTTTCAGAGAAATAAAAATACATTTTATTATATTTTTCTAGAAATAAATTATTTTGAAATACCTTTAATGCCCTTCTAAGCTTAATTGAACTAGAACCTAGATAAAACATCCAAACCAGGGGCTAGAAAATTTTGTTTGTGATCCCAAGGCCAAGACATATTTTTGAGAATTTTTACAAATTTTTATCACTCTTGGAGGTAGCCCAAACATTTTAAACTAATTTCTGCAATTATTTTTATTCAGAAAATGATTGAAACAGTAACGGGTCTCCCTCCCTCAATCTCTCTCCTCTGGCCGGCACAGCCCACTCCTCCCCGTGCCCCCGACTGACAGGCGGACCCCACTCATCAGTGACCCCCACTCCCTCCGCGCGCGCCCGATAGATCGACCCCACCTATCGGCGCCAACCGACCCCCTCTCGGCCGAGCCCGACCCCACCCGTCAAGCTCGCCCGTTGCCTCACCCACGCCCGCTGACCGCCTTAGCCCACCTGTCGGATCCATCATCTCCACGAGATCCGCCCCCAAATCCCCCCTCGCCGGCCGATGCCTTAACTCGCCTCGGATCCGCTACCCCGACCCCCGAATTAAGCCGCGCCTACCGTTTTCCCCTTTTATTTCACGCGTCGTCATCCCGGATCAAGCGTACGCATGCATGGAAAGAGCTCGCTGGCATTGAAGAGAGGTTTAATCTCGGCCTCCCTCAATTGCACCCCCTTGCCCCGCCAGAGCCCCTATTTAACCCCCTGGCCTCCACCGCGTTCGACCCCCACGCCATCACGCTCCGGAACCGAACAAAATGCCTGAGACACTCGCTTTAACACCACAACGCCGCCCTCGATCCAGCCGCCGCTCACCGTCGCCGTAGTCCCCCTCCGTCCTCGATGACCACACCACTATGACCACCGGCACCACCTCGACCTTGGCCACCCCTCCATCGCCGACAAACCCCGCCGGAACGCCATCGCCGACAAGGGACCCGAACACCTTCGTCGCCCCCGCTCATCGCCGGCCACGCTCCAACGACCTCTCGCCCCGCCAACGGTACCATCGTATTCCCCTTGTCACCCTGGTTCTGTTTTAGCCCTTAGACCTAACCGTTGTCGCTCGCCGTGGCCGCTAGGCTGTCACCATCACCGGAGAAGATGATCGGCATGGGTCGAGTACCCGTGCCATGTCGGATTCGATCTCGGCCATGCGATTGAGATCCGACGATGGCGGTTGAATCGTTCACACGGTTTAATCAGATCCGTTGAATCTCGACGAAGTGTTATGTTCTAATCTGAGACGTCCATTTATATTTAAAACCCGCATCGAATCTAGGCCATCCATCGCATACCGGTTCGATATTTTAATCCTGGCCGTCCACGATAACTTAACTCCCCCGCCTCGCCCGTGGCCGCCCGATCGTGATCGAACGATGGATCTGGATCCGGCGCACGCGCAGTGCACGGGTTCACGGTGAACCCGGTTCACCATGGACCGACGACTGGTTTTTGATTTAAATTTAAATTCTTGAAATGATTTTAAACTTCTAAAATTCATATCTTGGTCATTTAACTCCAAAAATTACCATTTCAATTCCAGAAAATTTATATTTTTATTCTCTACATGTTAATGCAAAATAAACCGTAGTTTTATTTTGAGTATTTTATATTTATTTAATAAAGTATTCAAATGCACTTTAGGATGAACCCAAAATTTGTTCATTTCCATTTCAGAAAAATTTATATTTTATTCTCTCCATATTAGTGCAATAGAACCACTAGGTTCACACTGAACTTCTTATTTTACTATTAGTTAGAAATTTAAAATACATTAGTTTACATTTTTACTCCTTTTTGGGAATGCCATAATTCCATTAAAATTCATTTTAAAATATTCATAAAATAAATTTCAGAAACTTAACAACTTTATTTTCCTTGGTTCAAACCAATCAAGACTTATATACCTATTGTGTGGTTTTTGGATTGTTTAATTGAATATTACGTTTAATTTATTTATATCGAAGACTATGACGCCACCGAGGAGCCGGAATATTACCCGGAGGTTCCCCCGTCGCCTTTCGCTGAACAAGGCAAGTCACCAAACCAATCTTTTGAGCATATAGAACCCATGCTTTACTAAACTATCGCTAAAACACATAGGATATGCATGCATTAGTCAAATGAAACCCTTACAATAAATTTATTAGGATCCCCCGACCTTGATGTGCAACCCAAGCCATGCTATCTAGCCTAAACTCCTTGTCACCATATTATTAGTACTATTAGCTAGTGTACAATGTACTAACACGATTGCAATAGGATTAAAAATGAGTCGTAGCGTTTGGAATCTACTATATGATCCCTGTTATTCTCATCTCTGGAATGCTATTGGTGATAGAGTTTTGGTTGTGAGTGTATGCATGGTGGGTTTCAGGTGCAAGCTAGGGCATTGGTCGGTAGCACCCGGGGCACTATAAGGACCGGTCTGTGGGATCCGTTGCAATACACTTTCGTACTAACCACAAGTCTAGTGGGTAATTCCTAACTAAGGTATGGAGTGTTCCAAACCGAGGCCACCACTTGGAGATGGGTCAAGCAGCACCTGCAGGTGGCTTGTACCGACGTGGCGCAAAACGGGGTGCGACGTTAGCTGGGATGCGGCCCGGCGCGCCGGCGAAACCTAGAGCGGGTGATTATCGCTTGGAGCATTTCATGCTAAGGTTTTGGCACGAGTTCCCATGGTATGGGTCAGAGTCATAAATCTTTTCGAAAAGCCGAGCCCACGGTCAAGGGCGGGTTGCGTGACATCCCACAGTTAGTTTACTTTCATGAGTGTGCATGATGATTTGACATGTAAGGACTGTTGAGCGAGGAGGGAAAATGTACTCCTCGAGTTAGATGGTATTATGTTGTTCATGTTTAATATTCCGCATGATTAAATTTGACTACACTAAATGCTATAACTGAAAAATGTACTTTTTCGCACTTTTATCCATTATCCTTCCTTTGTTATTATCCTGCATTACTATTGCATTTGCGGTGGCTTGTTGATTACTTCTTGTACTCATACCCGTTGGACACACACTTTAGAGGCTGCTTACTATAAGGAGGATGGTCTGGAGTAGCGACCTAGTCAAGAAGAAGATCCTAAAGAAGACGTTCGTCATGCCGTATTGTTTTTATAGTTTCTTTTAATTTTATACTTATGTAATAATGTGGTCTGTGAACCACGAATGTTTGCCCGTATGTACGTTGTGGCATGATGAACCTCTTGTTATTATTGTTTTTCTATGGAAATTCAATAATGTTCCGATTTCGGTAAAATCGGGTCGTCACAAGATGGTATTAGAGCCGACTTGACTGTAGGAAGCCAAACGGACTAGCCTAATACTTAGTTGGATAAAAACTATTTCACGAAAACCTACTTTATAACTTTGTTCCTCCCCTCACTTTCCTTCAACTTGTTGTTTTTGTAGATGCCGGTCTACCAAGTGCACAGCTTCTGCCGTCACTTCGAGGGCTTCGTCAGAGAGCTCCGAATGATGGTCACCTTCCTTGGGTTCCTCTTCGAGCCCGAGTTCCATGGCGTGTACATGGAGGAGTTCGTAGGACCCTGCGACGTCTCCCTCACCATCCATGGATCCGGCGAGCACCTGCCATTCTTCACGGCAGCACTTGGGGGGCCAACCTTTGACGTCGCGAGCCAATGCGTCGCCCTCCAAGCCCTCATGGAGTTTAGGATGATCTACGATGATCGTCTTCAGAACACATCCTTCTGGCTTGTGCCGAAGCGCACCCCCGATGCCCACCGCAGCATCTACATCGGAGTCCACTCTGATCATGATCCGGTCATGGCCCGGCAAACGTGTCTTCTTCAGGCCATGGATGACCTCCATACCGAGGTCGTGCTTGACGCCGAAGAGCACCACGAGGCGGTCCAATTCCTTTGCCAAGAGATGAAGAACTTGATCCAACAAAATGGCGAGCTGCAGCGTAAGATCATACAGCTGCAAAAGGACATAGCGGAGATGGTCCCCCTTGTCCCGAGGAGGAAGAAGCCCATCCGCGAGCCCGCCCCTCGCCTGAAGAGGATCCCGCCACACCCCACGGCCACCGGACCATCCAGCTCCAGCGCTCCTGCCTCGCGCCCCGCCATCGTCTCTGACCCTATCATTGAGAATTTTCTTGAGCCCACCATCCCTCAGGACCCTCGTGGCTCTGAGAGCACGGAGACCGCCCCGGACGATGAGTAGGCGGTAGCTATCGTTGTTTGATTTTAATAATTTTGTGATTGTGGTACCACCTGCAACGACTTGTGTTGTAGGTGGATCAAAATAAGAGCATTGATGTAAGGAACACTTTTTACCACTTATATACATATGTGAGCCCCTCTGGGCTATTCGTGGTTAAAAATTTGTTTTAAAGCTTCTATCTTATGACCAAAAATCTTATATGTTCAGAAGATGGCTGAGAATCAGAACACCGGGTCCAACAATGGAGAAGGGGCAAGCAACAGTCTGCCCGGGAGCGTTGTGCCCAACTGGGGTGCAACCGGCCAACGTCAGACTGGGCCACCATCTGCCAACCATCCCACTTTGGTGGAAATGATGGCAAATCAGAACCAGCTGATAATTGCCCTCCTCACTCAGATGCAGCACCAACAGGCACAGTTGGACCGGCTACAACAGCAGAATGTGGAGCCCGCTCCTCATGCACCAGCCCTCGCACTCACGCCTCAACTCTCCGAGTTATTGCGCGTGCGACCCCCTATCTTCTCCAGCACCACGAACCCCATGGAGGCCAGAGATTGGCTCCGCACCATCGGGAAGAAGTTAGACATCCTCCCCTGCACTAACCAGGAGAGAGTGGCATTCGCCACTCATCAACTCTAGGGTCCCGCCGTAGAATGGTGGGACAACTGTCGTGAGTCCCAACCGGAGGACCACGTGGTGACTTGGGCGGAATTCACCATCGCCTTCCGTGCCGCCCACATCCCCGCCGGAGTCATCGCGGTAGAGCAGTAGGAGTTCTGTGACCTACAACAAGGGAGTCGGACTGTCATGGAGTATCTCCATGAATTCAACCGTCTGGCCCGCTACTCGCCGAAAGAGGTACAAACCAACGCCCTCCACCAGGCTAAGTTCCTCCGGGGACTTAAGGATGAGTTGTTCATTCAGCTCATCACCACCGACTACACCGACTTTCAACGGTTGGTGAACAAAGCGCTCATCCAAGAGACTGAGCAAAATAAGTTGGACCTCAAGAAGAGGAAGATGATTGCGTTCAAGCATCATCAGGCGAACCCTCAGAGGCCCCGCTTCGTCCCTCCGCCACCAGTGCCCGCTTACCATCCTCGGCCCATCTTCAGGCCGCCACACGCCGCCGATGGATCCAACACCGGCATTCTCGCCCCGCTCCACCAATTCCGACCGCTCAGCCGATGCCCTCCACCATGGCCCTGATCATGAGGGACCGCCAAGGGAAGTCGGTCATCTGCTTAAACTGCCGGAAGGAAGGGCACTACTCGCACCAATGTCCTCACCCCAAGCAGCAACAAGGCGTGGCACCCAACCAGGCGGTTCGTGCCCGCGTCAACCACATCAGCGCGGAGGAAGCTCAGTAAGCTCCTAAAGTCGTACTCGATACGTTTACCGCCAATTCCATACCAGCTATAATACTGTTCGACTCTGGAGCAACACACTCGTTCATCTCGGAGGACTTTGTGAAAACAAATGACTTGGAAGTGCTCCCTCTACCAGCCCCATGATGATTGCCACCCCAGGCAATAAAACCTTAGCCCACATGTTCAGCCGTAAGGTACAAATAGAGATTCAAGGAATATTATTCCGGGCCAAGCCAGTCCTCATTAAGTGTACCGATGGATTGGTTGATGAAGCACAAGGGAGTGATCGACTGCGCCAGCAAGTCCGTAATTGTGACCAACTCCGAAGGCGAAGCCGTCACTTTTTGGATGAGCAACCGCAAACCCCGCGAGGTGTCTCTCCACTCACTAGCCCTAGAGGAAGTGCCCGTAGTCAAGGAATACATGGACGTCTTCCTAGAGGACCTGCCAGGAATGCCTCCCAAGCGGGACATCGAATTCAGAATCGAGCTTGTCCCGGGACCACTCCGGTCTCCAAGCGCCCATACCGGATGGCCGCCAATGAACTAGCTGATGTCAAGAGCAACATTGAAGACCTAGAACAAAAAGGGTACATCTGACCAAGTACCTCACCCTGAGGTGCACCGGTTATCTTCGCCATGAAGAAGGATAAAACAAAAAGGATGTGCGTGGACTATAGAGCCCTGAACGACGTAACCATCAAGAACAAGTACCCACTGCTTCAGATCGATGACCTGTTCGATCAGATGAAGGGATCCTCGGTGTTTTCCAAGATTGACCTCAGATCAGGTTATCACCAATTTAGGATTAGAGAAGAAGACATCCCTGAGACCGCCTTCACTTCCCGCTATGGCCTCTATGAGTATACTGTGATGTCGTTCGGACTCACGAATGCCCTGACCTTTTTCATGAACATGATGAACAATGTATTCATGGAGTTCTTTGATAAGTTCATCATGGTATTCATTGACGATATCCTCGTCTACTCCAAGACCAAGGAAGAACATGAAACCCACCTCCGTCTGACCCTCGGAAAGATAAGGGAACAACAATTGTACGCCAAATACAGCAAGTGTGAGTTTTGGTCGTCTGAGGTGAAGTTCCTCGGTCATGTCATATCTGCCGGAGGAATAGCTGTGGACCCAACCACCGTAGAAGCAATGACCAATTGGCTACAACCCACGAATGTGACCGAGATCCGGAGTTTTCTCGGATTGGCCGGGTACTACCGTCGGTTCATCGAGAACTTCTCAAAGATAGCCAAGCCTATGACCAGGCTGTTGCAGAAGGAAGTAAAGTTATAATGGACCCCACATTATGAAGAATGCTTCCAAACCCTTAAGAAGAAGCTCGTGTCAGCCCTAATTCTAACCCTGCTAGACATCCAGAAGGACTTCCACGTCTACTCGGATTGGCCGGGTACTACCGTCGGTTCATCGAGAACTTCTCAAAGATAGCCAAGCCTATGACCAGGCTGTTGCAGAAGGAAGTAAAGTTATAATGGACCCCACATTATGAAGAATGCTTCCAAACCCTTAAGAAGAAGCTCGTGTCAGCCCTAATTCTAACCCTGCTAGACATCCAGAAGGACTTCCACGTCTACTGTGATGCCTCTCGCCAAGGGTTAGGATGTGTCTTAATGCAAGATGGGAAGGTTATATCCTACGCCTCTTGTCAGCTAAGGCCGCATGAACTAAATTACCCGACGCACGACCTGGAATTGGCAGTCGTGGTTCATGCCTTGAAGATATGGAGGCATTACCTTGTGGGGAATCGGTGTGAGGTCTTCACAGACCACAAGAGCCTCAAGTATATATTCACCCAACCAGACCTGAACCTCAGGAAGAGGAGGTGGTTGGAGTTGATCAAGGATTATGACTTGGGCATCCATTATCATCCAGGCAAGGCAAATGTGGTGGCAGACGCCCTAAGTTGAAAAGGGTACTGCAATGCCATCATGGTGCAGGATCAGGCCCCTTTGTTATACAAGGAGATGGAACGACTGAATCTAGGGATCACCACCAGAGCGTATCTCGCCGCCCTAGAGACCAGACCTGTCTTAATAGACCAGATCCGGGATACACAGAAGGAAGACCCAGACATCTTGGAGGTCCAGCAGAACATGGGAAAAGGTAAAGCCCCGGGATTATCCGAGGACGAGCACGGTACCGTCTGGTTCAAAAACCGGATATGCGTGCCTAACAAGCCAGACTTAAAGGCCCTCATCCTGCAAGAGGCCCATGAAACTCTATACTTCATACATCCCGGAAGTACAAAGATGTACCAAGACCTAAAGGAAAATATTGGTGGGTCAGTATGAAGAGGGAAATAGTTGAGTATATGGCCAAGTGCGACACATGCCAGAGAGTCAAGGCAGAGCACTAGAGACCTGCCGAACTGTTGCAACCCCTTAAGATCCCCAAATGGAAGTGGGAAGAGATAGGAATGGACTTCATCACGGGACTGCCCAGGACCCAAGCCGGTCATGATTCTATCTGAGTGATCGTCGACCGACTCACCAAAGTGGCCCACTTCATCCGCGTCAAGACAACTTACACCGTCGCAAAGCTGGGTGAGTTGTATATGACCTGGATTGTGTGCATGCACAGAGTTCCGAAGAAGATTGTATCTGACCGTGGGAGTCAGTTTACCTCTAAATTTTGGAAGAACCTTCAAGAGGAACTCGGCACCCGGCTAAACTTTAGCACCGCCTATCATCCAAAGACCGATGGTCAAACCGAGAGGGTCAACCAGGTGTTGGAGGATATGCTTAGAGCTTGCGCTCTAGACTTTGGCGGAATGTGGGATAAGAACTTGCCTTATGCGGAGTTCTCCTACAACAACAGCTATCAAGTTAGCCTGCAAATGTCCCCGTTTGAAGCGCTTTATGGGCGTAAGTGCAGAATGTCATTAATCTGGGATCAGATCGGGGAATCGCAACTATTCGGGATAGATATATTGCGAGAAGCCGAAGAGAAATTCAAGATCATCAGGGACAGATTGAAGATAGCCAAGTCCCGACAAAAGAGCTATGCCAATAACCGACGGAGAGACCTAACCTTTGAGGAGGGCGATTATGTGTATCTCTGAGTCACTCCCCTCCGTGGCACTCAAAGTTTTAACATGAGAGGCAAGCTAGCACCCCACTATGTCAGACCTTTTGAGATCCTCCGATGGCAAGGAGAAGTGGCATATCAGCTAGAACTGCCTCCATCCTTGGCAGGAGTCCATGATGTGTTCCACGTCTCTCAGCTGAAGAAGTGTCTCCGTGTTCCCACCAAGCAGGCCAACCTCCAACAGCTCAATGTCCAAAAATACTTGACCTACATTGAGAAACCCGTCAAGATCCTGGAAATTAAGGAAAGAGTAACCAGGAGCCGTGTGGTTAGTTTCTACAAAGTTAAGTGGGACAACCACCCCGTTGAGGAGGCCACATGGGAAAAAGAAGATGAGTTGAATGCCCAATACCTCAAGTTATTCGAGTAGCCTTCCAATCTCAAGGACGAGATTCTTTGTAAGGGGGATAGGTTTGTAACACCCCAAATTTTCAGAGAAATAAAAATACCTTTTATTATATTTTTTCTGGAAATAAATTATCTTGAAATACCTTTAATGCCCTTCTAAGCTTAATTGAACTAGAACCTAGATAAAACATCCAAACTAGGGGCTAGAAAATTTTGTATGTGATCCCAAGGCCAAGACATATTTTTGAGAATTTTTACAAATTTGTATCACTCTTGGAGGTAGCCCAAATATTTTAAACTAATTTCGTCAATTATTTTTATTCAGAAATTGATTGAAACAGTAACGGGCATCCCTTCCTCATTCTCTCTTCTCCGGCCGGCCCAGCCCACTCCTCCCTGCGCCCCCGACTGACAGGCAGACCCCACTCGTCAGCGACCCCCTCTCCCTCCGCGCGCGCCCGACAGATCGACCCCACCTGTTGGCGCCAACCGACCCCCTCTCGGCCGAGCTCGACCCCACCCATCAGTCTCGCCCGTTGCCTCTCCCTGAATTAAGCCCGGCATTCAAACCCCTGCGCCCCGCCGATGATTTTCCCCTTTTATTTCACGTGTTGTCATCCCAGATCAAGCGCACGCATGCACGGAAAGAGATCGCCAACGTTGATGAGAGGTTTTACTCTCGGCCTCCCTCAATTGCGCCCCCCTGCCCCGTCGGAGCCCCTATTTAACCCCCTGGCCTCCACCGCGTTCGACCCCCACGCCATCATGCTCCGGAACCGAACAGAACGCCTGAGACGCTCGCTTTAACGCCACACCACCGCCCTCGCTCCAGCCACCAGCTCGTCATCGCCAGAGTCCCCCTCCGTCCTCAACGACCACACCACTATGACCACCGGCACCATCTCGACCTCGGCCACCCCTCCATCGCCGACGAACCCCGCTGGAACACCATCGCCAACAAGGGACCCGAACACCTTTGCCGCCCCCGCTCGTCACCGACCACGCTCCGATGACCTCTCGTCTCGCCAATGGTACCATCGAATTCTCTTGTCGCCCTGGTTCTGTTTTAGCCCTTAGACCTAACCGTCGTCACTCGTCGTGGCCGCTAGGCTCTCGCCATCACCGGAGAAGATGATCGACATGGGTCGAGTACCCGTGCCGTGTCGAATTCGATCTCGGCATGCGATCAAGATCTGACGGTGGAGGTTGAATCGTTCACACGGTTTAATCAGATCCGTTGGATCTCGACGAAGCATTATGTTCTAATCTGAGCCATCCATTTATATTTAAAACCGCATCGAATCTGGGCCATCCATTGTGTACCAGTTTGATGTTTTAATCCTGGCCGTCCATGATAACTTAACTCCCCCGCCTCGACCGTGGCCGCTCGATCGTGATCCAACGGTGGATCTGGATCCGGCGCATGCGCACGGTGCACGGGTTCACGGTGAACCCGGTTCACCGTGGACTGACGCCTAGTTTTTGATTTAAATTTAAATTCCATAAATGGTTTTAAACTTCTAAAATTCATATCTTGGTCATTTTAACTCAAAAAATTACCATTTCAATTCTACAAAATTTATAATTTTATTCTCTACATGTTAATACAAACTAAACTGTAGGTTTATTTTGAGTATTTTATATTTATTTAATAAAGTATTCAAATGCACTTTAGGATGAACCCAAAATTTGTTCATTTCCATTTCAGAAAAAATTATATTTTATTCTCTCCATATTAGTGCAATAGAACCACTAGGTTTACACTGAACTTCTTATTTTAAAATTAGTTAGAAATTTAAAATACATTAGTTTACATTTTTAATCCTTTTTGGGAATGCCATAATTCCATTAAAGTTCATTTTAAAATATTCATATAATAAATTTCAGAAACTTAACAACTTTATTTTCCTTGGTTCAAACCAATCAAGACTTATATACCTGTTGTGTGGTTTTTGGATTGTTTAATTGAATGTTACGTTTAATTTATTTATATCGAAGACTATGACGCCACCGAGGAGCCGGAATATTACCCGGAGGTTCCCCCGTCACCTTTCGCTGAACAAGACAAGTCACCAAACCAATCTTTTGAGCATATTGAACCCATGCTTTACTAAACTATCACTAAAACACATAGGATATACATGCATTAGTCAAATGAAACCCTTACAATAAATTTATTAGGATCCCCCGACCTTGATGTGCAACCCAAGCCATGCTATCTAGCCTAAACTCATTGTCACCATATTATTAGTACTATTAGCTAGTGTCCAATGTACCGAAACGATTGCTATAGGATTAAAAATGAGTCGTAGCGATTGGAATCTACTATATGATCCCCGTTATTCTCATCTCTGGAATGTTGTTGGTGATAGAGTTTTGGTTGTGAGTGTATGCATGGTGGGTTCCGGGTGCAAGCTAGGGCATTGGTCGGTATCACTCGGGGCACTATAAGGACCGGTGTGTGGGATCCGTTGCAATACACTTCCGTACTAACCACAAGTCTAGTGGGTAAGTCCTAACTAAGGTATGGAGTGTTCCAAACCGAGGCCACCACTTGGAGATGGGTCAAGCAGCACCTTCGGGTGGCTTGTACCGATGTGGAGCAAAAGGGGGTGCGATGTTAGCTGGGATGCGGCCCGTCGCGTCGGCGAAACCTAGAGCGGGTGATTATCGCTTGGAGCATTTCATGCTGAGGTTTTGGCACGAGTTCCCATGGTATGGGTCATCTCATTACACTTTGGTGTATGGGATGAGTGCGTGCCTTATGGGTACAGTAGTACACCTCTGATCAGAGTCATAAATCTTTTCGAAAAGCCAAGCCCATGGTCAAGGGCGGGTTGCGTGACATCCCACAGTTAATTTACTTTCATGAGTGTGCATGATGATTTGACATGTAAGGACTGTTGAGCGAGGAGGGAAAACGTACTCCTCGAGTTAGATGGTATTATGTTGTTCATGTTTAATATTCCGCGTGATTAAATTTGACTACACTAAATGCTATAACTGAAAAATGTACTTTTCCGCACTTTTAGCCATTATCCTTTGTTATTATCCTGCATTACTGTTGGATTCGCGGTGGCTTGTTGAGTACTTTTTGTACTCATACCCGTTGGACACACACTTCAGAGGCTGCTTACTATGAGGAGGATGGTCTGGAGTAGCGACCCAGTCAAGAAGAAGATCCTGAAGAAGACGTTCATCATGTCGTATTGTTTTTATAGTTTCTTTTAATTTTATACTTATGTAATAATGTGGTCTACGAACCACGAATGTTTGCCCGTATGTACATTGTCGCATGATGAACCTCTTGTTATTATTGTTTTTCTATGGAAATTCAATAATGTTCCGATTTCGGTAAAATCGGGGCGTCACAAAAACTGAGTTGGTCCTTAAGGGTGATGCAGGTGGACCAAGCAGACTGCACATCCTTAGAACACTCAGCACTCTCCAATATAACCTCTAACTCCTTAAGATGCTTGTCTTTCAAGTTAATGCTATCAATTAGTAAAGGACAATTTAAACAAGCATTAGAAGAAATAGGTCTAGACTCTACCAAAAGCTTCTTCTGTACTGTCTCAAGCTCATTAATAGTTTGAGCATGTGCTGAATGCAACTGAGCAAGCTCACCCCTAACAACAGTGCAAGATTAACATTCAGCATCATCAAACTTAGACTTAAGCATGGCATAATCAGTTGAAACAGATTATAGCCTAAGTCTAAGGTCTTTTCTTTCTCTAGCAGCCTGAACAAGTAGTCTATCCTAACCAAGAACTACCACATTCAGTTAATCTACTTTAATGGAAAGCTGGTCGTAGGATAGTGGTACCTCAGATGAGTCTAGCTCATCACCGCTGAGAGTACTGTCGGCCATGAAGCAAAGGCCGTTGAAATCCCTTGCCTTCTTCTCCTTCCTTTCCTCCTTTCTTGGAGACTATTCATCCTCATTAGAGCTCGACTCTTTAGTTGAGTAAGTGTCGATGTTGCTGAGTGCAGCAAAAAAAGCTCTAGAAGCGGCCTTGGCTACCCTCTTAGCCACCTTGCCGCACTTACCCTTTGTGTAGGGTTTTCTCTCCTTCTTGTGGTGTTTGGGGTGCTCACTCTCCTCTCTCCTCTTAAGCTTAGGACAGTTGGCCTTGATGTGAGAAGTATCATCACACTCAAAACACTCACTAAAAATATTTCTCCGCTGATCCCGTCTCTCATTGTGAAAACGAGTGAATCTCCTGGCAATGAGAGCAAACTCTTTATCATCCAGAGTATCCACCTGCTCCTTAGTAACGGAGACTAGGGAGGACAAAGCAAAGACACCTACAAGAACACAAGTGCCAGATGAGCTTGGTTCTGCAGTGGTACCACGACTAGAGCTAGAAACTAGTGCCAAAAGCTAAGGCAAAGAGTTTTTGTGCCCTCCAAGAGATGCCTTGGCAATCTTTGTGGACTTCAACTTGCTGAAGAGTTCATCAAAGGTCAATGTGTCATACCCTGTGGACTCCTCAATGCTGAATATCTTCACTTCCCATATGCTACGATCAAGAGCATAGAGAAGATTGATAGGCCTATCATGATCATTGTAAGCAAGCGTCTCAGGGGACCGCAAGTTACTCACTATTGCATCAAAACGTGAAAACATGGCATCTATAGATTCGCCAGGGCCTTCCACAAATAGTTGATACTATTGATTGTATGTGCTTTGTTGTCTAGCCTTGATCTGTGTAGAGCCCTCATGAAAAATAGTGAGTGTAGTACAAATTTCCCTAGCCGTCCTCAGGTGTTGTACCCTATCAACTCTTCAAGCCAATGAACATTATATTTCTAGCTTTGGAGTTAGAATTATACTGATCTTTTTCTGCCTGAGTAGTGTGGGTTTCAGGGATGGAGTATTGTGAGTCCACAATCTCCCATATTGCATTTCATTGGCTTAGCAAGTAAGCCTCCATGCGCACCTTCTAATATGCAAAATCAGTTCCATCGAACAGAGGTATTTTACTAACTCTGTCTATGTCGCCAAAAGATCACAAAACCAGTTAAGGTCAACTGGTGATCTTAACCAAGCTCTGATACCAATTGTTGGACCGAAACAGGCGACCAGAGGGGGGTGAATGGGAGCTTTTAAAATTCTATTCTGCTGAACAGGCTTCGAACACACCCTTCAAAGTGTTTGGTTCGGAGGTATCGAACACACTCCAAACACAGGCTTTGAATGGGGTAAAAGTTCGAAGTTCAAAAGACTTCACTCGCACTCAGAAAACCAAAAATGCACTAAACTCTATAAAGATAGTGCAGGCTCCACACACGAGGTGCCTTTGAGCAGGCTTCACACTACTGTACTTAGCACAAGTATGTTTCCCCTAGAGAGCTCTGAACTGATACTCCGCACTAGTAACTGGTACTATGCTTCGCACTTCAGAGTGTTGTAAACACAAAACTAACTGCAATGAGGACTTCATCTATGAGAAGGGAACAGGCCTCGAATGAATGCTTCACAAAGTGCTTCGCTAGTAAACAGTGAGGACTAATCTCTGATTTACATAGAGCGAACACATACCAACGTTAGTCACAGAAATTGCACAAATATGAGGGAAAATACTTCATTCAGATGAACACAGAGTAACAACTCTTGTTTGCACAAAGCAAAATGAAATACAGAAAACTCAACTCACACAATGCGAAACCCATATATAAGTTCATGTAATCAATGAAAACAAAATGGAAATTTCATAGAAAGAATAGGGAACACAAAAACTCACAATTCCAAAGAACACTTCATGACGGCTGGCCAAGGCTATAGAAAAAATAGAAGGTTCTAAAATGAAGTACACAGTGTTGCCCTAGCCCTCAGCCTGCCTCTTCTTTTATATGCAATACTCTAACTTGTGAATAGACTACAATACCTCTAGGTTTTACAACATTTTTATCTCTAGCAGACACGGGTGTAATGGGAGATTGGTCCCGATCTTCCGCTAGGTAAGGATAACTTGGGTTGGTGGAGAATATCGACGTTGACGATCCAAGGCTCCGGTCCGGCGGATCAAAACCTTGCAATTGCTACACCACCGTCTCCTTTGGTTATCAACCACGCAGGGCGCGATTAACCTCGCCACGAAGGCTATTTCCTGGAAGCGAACCCAAGAACACAAGCAAGAACAGGAAGAACACAAGTCGAATGCCAAATCACAGATAAACTATGAAGAAGAGAGGTTTCACAAACGCTGATGCAGCAGCCAATCGGTCCGGTGCAGGAGCGGGATCTAAACACACAAGTGTAGATGCAAACAAAGCAAAACCTAACCCTAAAGGTGGCTGGCGTGAGTATATAAGGCGTGGGCAGCCTGTAGAATGCGTACAGACTCGGACTATGGGCCAACACGGCCTCCAACTCAGTACAAGGTCCAACTCGGCCCAATTCTGTCATGCAGGACTGTTTCAAACACACAGGACGACTCAAGACTCCAAATGAGGCGAAACTAACGTAAAAAGATCCGTCTTCTCCTCAGCTTTCGAAAAAGTCCAAGAACGCGCCAATCGGACTTCGTATGAGGAAATTACGCCCATTTTTGTGCATGGTGGATGATGTAGTCCGAACCAGCGAATTCTTGACTTCAAATCATCCGTGCGACTCCGTCTTCAACTCCAACTCTCCTATTCTATCTCCCATTTTCCTAAGCAACAAAATATCACTAGTATTCAGTATCATCCCATCCAAACAAATATCAACATAGTTGCTAAGGAAAGAATTAACCTCATGGTTCAAGCGACGGGCACGGGCGCGTGTGATTGGTCCCTGTAATTGAATTGTAGGTTGATGGTGCATGTGTGTATCAGGGTGGTGCATGTGAGTATCATGTTGGTGCATCTGTGTATCATGCTGGTGCGTGTGTGTGTCATGTGAAGTTATGTCCTCATCAGGGTGTACAGCTGGTAGTCTACTTTATTGGAAGATCCTTTTGTTAGCTTCGTAGAGCAGACAGTATCAGCCTTTGCAGAGCAGACACGATCAGCTTTAGCAAAAGTGGAATCTTCTAGAGCCCCCTTCGCACATGAAGTGTGCAGAGGCTTCTGTGACATGCTTCGAACCCGATGGTCTTTGCTTCACCGAAGTCAGTCTTCGATACATTGATGGTTTTGAGCCAAAGCCGTCAAAGCCCTCGAGCCTCCGCACCATCACCTCCGGAGTGAATAACCATGGCTTCGCATCTACACCAAGCTCGAACTTCATCCGTCCGTGTACCGAAGTCATGCATCGCTGAAGTACATCAAGTCAACCATACTCTAAAGCCCCACCTTCGAGGTATCTTCACCACCTTCTGAAGTCCCTCCTTCGTCCAAGGGCTCCGCATGAAGCACTTCAATAAGCACCCCTTCGTAGTCTCTCAGCCCCGAGCACACTCCACAAAGATCTTTGTCTGGACCATGTCTTCGATGCACCTCGACTTTTGATACCTTCGTCAGGTATCCTTCCAAGTGTCTTCGTCTAGAGCATACTTGGGATCCTTGCCTCATTCCTAAGGACTTCGTCCGCCATCCTTCAAAGTTACTCCTTCGGAGTCTCCTTCGAAGTGCCTCACCTCCGAGGACTTTGCCTCGGGGTACCTTCAGCTGGAGCCACCCTTCGTACTTTCTACCTTCGCCTGGTGCACCTTGACCCGAGGACCGACCTCAACTCCACGCAACCTCCATGACTAAGCTCCCCGCTCACATAGCATCAAGCTCCCTGCTTAACCTAGGTTCACCCACTGTGAACCGTCCCGTTGCCTCCGAAGTCACCTGCACACCACCGACAAGCAGACAAGCATTTCCAGTACCCTAGAGACCTTCTCCAGTAAACAACCTCCGGTACACACTCTGGTGTACCACCCAACGTACCGAGCCCTTCGGCAAAACACCTCTGAACCCTTCGGTATAACACCTCCAAACCCCTTCGGAGGGACCCCTTCATCCAGAATGTAATATATCAATCACTCATCACAGACTTGAAAACAAGGCACATTTCAACTTGGTTTCTCACAGTATCGATACGCAAAGTGGGTATTGAACATTGTACCAGTATGGAAGAAAAGTGGGAAGATTAGAATATGTGTTGACTTTAGAGATCTGAATTAGGCGACCCCAAAGTTTGAATACCCAAAGCCGATCATAGATTTGCTAGTGGATGCCGCATTGGGCTACAAGATTATCATCTTGATGGATGGGAATGTAGGATATAATTAGATTTTCATGGCTGATGAAGACATCCACTAGATGGCCTTCTAGTGCCTAGGTGTTATCAGACTTTATGAGTGGGTGATGTTGTCCTTCGGTTTGAAGAATGCTGAAGAAAATTACTAGAGGGCCATGAATTAAATTTTCCATGACTTGATGGACCTATTGGTGGAAATATATATAGACGACGTCATGGTAAAATCAAGCAGTACTCAAGACCATGTGGCCAATCTACGTCAAGTTCTAGAGAGAGCCAGAAAATACGCGCTAAAGATGAATCCTGAGAAGTGCGCCTCTAGTGTATCGGCGGTGAAGATTCTAGGCTTTATTGTGCATGAAAGAGGAATTGAGATAAGCCAGCGAAGTATTGAAGCAATTAGGAACACCCAACCCGCTGCCGATAAAACCAAGTTACAGTCACCGATCAGGAAGATAAATTTTCTCAGGAGATTCATAGCTGATCTTTTAAGAAAAATAGAGTCGTTTACTCCACTATTGAAGTTGAAGCCTGACCAGGAATTCATATGGGGAGTAAAGCAGCAGAAGGCATTTGCTGAGATTAAGGAATACATAAATTCACCGCCAGTGCTAATGCCGCCATAGAAAGGGATTACATTTACATTATATTTGTCAACCGATGATGTAGCCATCGGGTCGGTCCTAGTGCAGGAGATCGATAAAAAGGAGAGGGTAATTTTCTATCTTAGCAGAAGACTATTGGACGTCGAGACTCGATACCCCACAGTGGAAATGCTTTGTCTATGCATGTACTTCTCGTGCCCCAAAATGAGACACTACCTACTACCATGAGAATTCATAGTGATAAGTAACGCTGATGCCATCAAGTATATGCTATCTGCCCCAGTGTTGAAAGGGCGTATCGGAAAGTGGGTCCTCACTCTCACTAAATTTGACCTTAGATATGAATCGGCTGAGGCAATAAAGGGACAAGCGATAGCTGATTTCATAGTCCAGCATAGAGATGAGGCGGTGACTCATGTTGAGTCAACACCATAGACCTTATTCTTCGACGGATCATTGTGTCGTCATGGAAGTGGTATAGGCCTGGTGATTGTTTCCCCTTGGGGCATCATTTGAATTTTCATATATCATCACACCTTTCTCCACCAATAATAAAGCTGAGTACGAAGCAGTATTGAAAGGGTTACAACTATTGGAAAAAGTGGGCGCTGATACAAAAGAAATTTTGGGAGACAACATGCAAATAGTATCATGATCGGTGTCAAGCAATAATATCAAGCTTACGAAGTGTAACTCTTACTAATATCACAAGGGAGTAGAACTCAAAAGCAAATGACTTGGCCCAGACGGCGTCAGGATATAAGCTGATGGCCAGGTCAATCGAGGTGGAGATCGCAGAGATAGAGGTCGATGACTAGAGGTATGATATCATTCATTATTTGAGAAATCCTTCAACATTGGTGCTAAGAAAACTCAGATATCAAGCAACAAGCTACGTTCTACTCAGAGAATACATGTACCATTGGACGATCGATGGGTTCTCCTTAAAGGCATAGGCATCGAAGAAGCTAATGTGGTGATGTGTCACACCCCAGTTTTGATAAAATCGGGACTTTATTGAATTTCCAAAGAAATACAATAAATACAAAATGTTCATCACACGACCATATCTTACGGCAAATAAAATATAGCTCGCAGGCTATTTTATTACACATGATTAAAAATAAAGAGAAAAATCTTGACGATGAACATCTAGCTCTAGGACTCGCATCCTTGAATGGGATAGCTACTGCAGACCTCCGTCTTTATAGAACTCGTCGTCTAAAAGTTTTAATCAACGGGGGTGAGTACAAAAGTACTCAACAAGCCACCTAGAATGCAATAATAATGCATGGCAATATAAAAGGAAGGTAATGGCTTAAAGTGCGGAAAAGTGCATTTTTAATGTTAAGCATTTACTATGATCAGGTTATTCATACAGAAAATAAATCATGAATAATGCGTCATCTTCTAACTCGAGGAGTAAATCCCTCCTCGCTCAACATTCCTTACCTGTCATAACATCATGCAACACTCATAATAGTAAACTAACTGTGGGATGTCACGCAACCCGCCCTTGACCGTGGGCTCGGCTTTTCGAAAAGATTTAAACTCTGATCAGAGGTGTACTACTATACCATAAGGCACTCATCCCTGCACACTGCAGTGTGTTTAGATGACCCAAGTCACAGGAACTCATGCCAAAACCTTTAGCATGAAACGCTCCAATTCGATAACACCCACTCTAGGTTTCGCCGGCGTGCTAGCGCACTGGACCAACGTCGATCCCTCTTTTGTGCCTCCTCGGTACATGTCACCCACGGGTGCAACTTGACCCCACCAACTGGTGCCTCGAGTTGGAACGTCCCATACCTCCAGTTAAGACTTACCCACTAGACTTGTGGTTAGTACGTAAGTGCTTTGCAATGGATCTCGCATACCAATCCTTATAGTGCCCCGGGTGCGACTGACCAATGCCCTCGCTTACACCCGAAACCCACCATGCTAACATTCTTAACCAAAAGTGCAAGACCAACGGAATACTAGAGATGAGAAAATAACGGGGATCATATAACAGAATTCCAAGTATCTACGACTCATTTTTAGCCTATAGCAATTGTGTCGATATATTGGACACTATCTAACAATTGTACATATAATGGTGACAAGGTGTTTAGGATCAATAGCATGGCTTCGGTTTGCACATCAGGGTCGGGATCTAATAATTATATTGTAAGGCATTTAATTTGACTAATGCATTTATAACCTATGGATTTTAGCAATATTTTAATAAAACTGGGTTCAATTATGCTCAAAAATAGGGTGGTGACTTGCCTAGATTAGTGAATAGAGATGGAGCACTCCGGGAAAATTTCCTGGCTCCTTGACGGTGTCGTAATCTTCTAGGC
This sequence comes from Zizania palustris, assembly GCA_019279435.1. NCBI lineage: Eukaryota > Viridiplantae > Streptophyta > Magnoliopsida > Poales > Poaceae > Zizania > Zizania palustris. The sequence continues at coordinate 105,458,667 of JAAALK010000283.1, read as the reverse complement.
ACGCGAAACGAGAATAATAAACAATTAAAAGAAGCAATAAAACAAATAGTACAAGCATTTTAATTAAATTGGTTAAAGTTGTAGAGAATGAAAAGAGGGATTTTCTGGAATTGAAACGGTGAATTTTGGAGTAAAAATGGAGAAGATAAGGATTCTTAAAATTTAAGAATAATTTTCCTGGTTTTATTTTGAATAATAAAGAGTACAAACATATCAATTAAATTGGTTCAAAATGTACAAGATAAAGGGATACATTTTTCTGAATTTTGAATGGTAAATTTTAGAGTTAATTCCAAGGAGTTATGAATTTGATGTTTGAAACCATTTTTCTCAAATTTTATTTGAATTCCAATTAAAACAATATAAAATTTTATTGGATGAATAAGAATAGAATAAAAAGATAAACTTTCTAAAATTTGAATGGTCAAATTTGGAGTTAATTTGAAGAAGATATGAATTTTTGAAGTTTAAAACAAATTCTGGATTTATTTTAAATTTTTAAACATACTCCGATCCACGGTGAACCGAGCTCATGGTGAACCTGGTTACTATGCGTGTGGACCGGATCCATCGCAGCAGTTGGATCGCGATCAGTTGGATGTGGGCAATGCGGGTGCGTTAAGTGGAATTGGACGACCGAGATCTGCTGATACCGGTCAACGTTGGTCAGAAGGGATCTGGGTGCTCCATCAGCCGATCTAATCTGGGCCGCACGTTACAGATCGAACGGTCCAGATCAAATCCTACAGTGCACGATGGCGAGTCACAGCGGCGAAGGTGATGGCCGGCGGCCGGAATTAATTGCAAAAATGGAACCATTAAAGCACGGGCGTCAGTTTGGTACTAGAGTCGAGGGTCGGGGGCATAGGGGGGAGGCCGGCGACGAGAGGGGGCGGTGAAGCTTCCTCGGGTCGATGACTGTTGGACTGGAAACGGCGACCAGAGGGGGGGTGAATGGGAGCTTTTAAAATTTCAGGCTAAAAACAGCCTTCGGTTTTAATTCTGTCTACTGCGGAACAGACTTCGAACACCAACCTTCGAAGGTATGGTTCGGAGGTACTTGACAGCTCCGAACACAAGCTTCGCAAGGAGTAAAAGTCCGAAGCCAAGCAGACTTCGCTCCACACACAGCCCCGAAAACAACTCTGCTAAGTCGGTGCAGGCTCCGCACACAGGGTGCTTCGAGCAGGCTTCGCACTTCACCCGTCGCAAGAGTGAACTACCCTCTGAGGACTACGATCTAATACTTAGCGACAGCAACTAGTGCTGGGCTTCGTACTGCGAAGGTCTAAACGCACACAAGTGGACTTCGCTAAGGGCTTTGGCGCGAGAAGCTAAACGGGCTTCAAACAGGTCTTCACTAGTAAGCAGCGAGGTCTAGCCTCCTGTTACACAGAGCGAACGCGCACTGAAAAACACACTTCGCACACAACACACCTCGTCAACACAGGCTTCGATGCACTGTCACAAGTCACTCAAGGTGACACACAAATGGACGAAGTATGCAGCGAGGTATGTAAAACAAGCTCAAGCAAAAAGCACACAGAAGCAGGACTTCGCCGCTTGAACAAGGAACACTAAAAAGAACTCACTGGATGTATTCAAAGTGTGAGGAGGCTGGTACAGGAGCTCAACAGTAAATGCTCAAAGTGTTAAATGTTACCTACCCAGCTCCCATATTTATAGCCCACAGTTCACCCAAGTGAAATGACTACTTTACCCCTAGGGTTTACACCAGTTTTGTCTCTACAGAATGGAGGGGTACAAAAGGTAGTCAACTTTATTCTGGAGGCTTCTCTGTCAGCTTTGCAGAGGGGATAGCTTCAGCTTTTTCAGAGCAGACAGTGTCAGCCTTTGCAGTCTTTGACCTTTCTGAAGCCCCCCTTCGCACGCGAGGGGTGCGGTAGCTTTGGTGAGAAGCCTTGAGCCCGACGGCCTTCGCTTCACCGAAGTCAGCCTCCGATACAGTGACGGTTTTGAGCCGAAGCCGTCAAAGCCCTTAGGCCTTCGCACCACCACCTTCGGAGTGGACCACCACGGCTTCGCAGCTACTCCCAGCTCGAACTCCGTCAGTCCGTGTACCGAAGCCATGTATGGCCGAAGTACCACAAGGCATCCTCACTCCGGAGTTAGCCTCGCTCCGAAGCCTTCCTCACTCCGAAGCCCCACCTTCGGAGTACCACCCTTCGAAGTCCCTCCTTCGTCCAAGGCCTCCGCATGAAGCATTCCAGGAGCACTTCGTCGCAGTGTCTCTCCCCGAGCACACTCCTCGATGAGCCTCACCCGGACCATGCCTTCGATGCGCCTCGACTTCTGAGACCTTCGTCGGGTACCTTCGAATGTCTCTCTCCGGAGCACACTTCGAACGCCTTGCCTCCGCAGAGGACTTGAACCACCAAACTCCGAAGTCACTCCATCCGGAGTACCCTTCGAAGTGCCTCGCCTCCGAGGACTTTGTCTCGGAGTACCTTCACCTGGAGCCACGCTCCACACTTACTGCCCTCTTCTGGTGCATCTCGACCCGAGGTCTGACCCAGACCCCTTCGCAGCCACCGTGACGGAGCTCCCCGCTCCCCTGGCATCAAGCCTCCCGCTTGACCCAAGTTCACCTGCCGCGAACCGTCCGTCGCCTCCGAAGTCCCCTGCGCACCACAGACAAACAGACAAGTGTATCTAGTACTCCGGAGACCTCTCCGGGTTAGCAACCTTCGGCACACACACTCCGATGTACCGCCCAAAGTACCGAGACCTTCGGTACGAACCCAGTCATCGTGTACTATCGGACCCCTCCGACAGGCACACTCCGCTGCAACAGCTGCAGCAACCAAACCACCGAACCCTTCGGTGAAACCACCTCCGAACACCTTCGGATGTCCAACCTCCGAACCCCCTTCGGAGGTACCCCTTCGAAACAGAGGTTAAAAGCCTGTCAATCACTCATCACAAACACCGAAACCAACCCTTAGTTTCTCAATGACGATGGTGGCCAGACGGACTTCAACTAGATCATAGGCGTGCCCAAGGTCGGGTGGGCATCAGGGATCACGGTTGGGTCATCCGCGAGGAGGGCGGTGGTCTCCGGTGACGGCGAGCGGTGGCTAGAGGCCAAACAGAAGTGGTGGCGATTTGGGGCTCCACGAGGGCTCGTGGTTGTGGGGGTAAGTGCGCTTGGGTCGTAGGGTACAGCAAAGGAGGGAGAGCTTTATAGGGGTTGACAGCGGGGTTAAATGGGGGCGCCATCAGGGGAACCCGGGAGTAATGGCATAATAACGCCAGCGAGCTCAAATGCATGGTGATCGGATGAATTTGGACGTGATTGAGCATGGGAACAGAGGGGAAAGGGTCACCAGAGATAGGGGAACATTAATTTGGGATCAATTCGAGGGGAGGAGGCCGGTGGGGGCAGATTGGTGGGGCTAGGGTTTCGGCCGACGAGGGGGAGGGATTTGGGGGCGATTCTGGCGGGGAAGATGATCCCGACAGGTGGGCCACGGCTAGCAGCCACTGCGGGTGTGGGGTAACGGCGCCGACAGGTAGAGTCGTGGGGTCAGCGAGGGAAGAGAGAGGGGGGTGCGGGCGTGCGTGCGAGAGGAAGGTGCTAGAAGGTGGGGCCCGGGTGTTAGTGGGGCGCGGGAGAGGAGTTGCGCTAGGCCGTCCTGGAGAGATGGAAAGGAGGGGAGCGGCCCAAAAGGATTAGAAATTGATTTTATGATTAAAAATAATTGCAGAAATTCATTTATAAAATAAGAGCTATCAGCAAAGGTTCTAAAATTTTAAAAATTCTCAAAAATATATTTTGGTCTTATGAACCTAACATAATTTTCTCAGCTCAAGATTTAAATTATTTCTTCCTTTTGTTATTTATTTGGACATTTTCAGCTTATTTAAAAATCAAGAATAATCACTTTCCTCGAAAAATAAATTTTCTCAAAATTTTTACTTAGTTGCCTCTTTTGGTTCAAACCTATTTAATTGACTTTAACCAAGTAAATTTTTTTTTTTACTTCATTTTTATTCTTCCTTAAGGTTTTCTAATTACTTCAACCATTTCAATCTCCAAATTTAATTTATTCTTTTAAAATTTTTATTCTCTCTAATTTATTTACTTTAGAAAATTCAGGGTGTTACAAGATGTGCGAAGTACACGATGGCATATGCGGAACACACCAGTCGGACAAAAAAATGAAATGGTTGCTTCGAAGAGCGGGTTACTTTTGGCCAACTATGGTGGAAGACTGCATAAAATATTATAAGGGGTGCTAGGGCTGCCAAAGTTTAGAGCCATTTAGAGGGCACCTGCATCGGCAATGAACCCGATAATTAAACTCTGGCCCTTCAGGGGATGGGGAATCGATATGATCGGCCGAATCTACCTAGCGTCAAGTAAAGGACATAAATTCATGTTGGCAGCTACTGATTATTTCATGAATTGGGTAGATGTCGTTCCGCTAAAAAGGGTTATGTCTGCTGATGCCATTGAGTTCATCAGAGAACATATAATCTATTGGTTCGGGATTCCATAGACCATCACCACAGATCAAGGGACAATCTTTGTATCGGAGGAGTTCCAGCAATTTACAGCCGGTATGGCAATCAAGCTCTTGAATTCATCGTCGTACAATGCACATGCTAATGGTCAGGCTGACGCATCCATCAAGAGTTTGATCAAATTAATAAAGCACAAGACCAATGAGCAATCAAAGCATTAGCATCGGTCTCTATCAGAAGCACTCTAGGCTTATCGGATGGCATGACACGGTTCTACTCAAGTACCACTGTATCATCTAGTCTATGGCCATGAAGCAGTACTACCATGGGAAAATAACATCGGCTCAAGAAGGATTGCACTATAGGACCAACTCACAGCCGATGATTATTATAATTTAATGACGGATGGCCTAGACGATCTAGCGTAGGTCTGATTAAGAGCCCTCGAGAAGATTGAAGGAAACAAAGCAAGAGTTTCTAGGTTTTACAACAAGAAAGTGGTGCCCAAGTGATTCCAACATGGATAACTCGTATGGATACTTATTTGACCGATCGGGTCTAAGGACAATCAATTCGGTAAGTGGTCACCTAATTGTGAACGACCGTTTTGAATACATCGAGTGGTGTCTGGCAACATCTATCTTCTCGAAGGATTAAATGGAGAAGTGTGGAAAGCTTTGAACGGAAAGTACTTGAAGGAATATTTTTCGAGTGTTTGGATAAATGCCTAAAGATCTAAACGCAAAACAATCGATACCGATGAAATCACCTTTAGATGGCCGACACTGAGGCATCGCCCTTATACACAAAAAACTCAAGACCAACTCAAGGGATCAAGGGTAATGTATTATGAAGGCATAATGTTCCAAGTTATAGGTTAAATATCTAATATAAAGGGATTTAGAGAAGGGCGCAGTAGATGGCCTCAATTGCTCGCAATCGGATCACATCAACACTCTAAAGGTAGTCCAATCTTAGACGTCGGAGATGGGGAGCTCTCGAATGGCAAGGCATCGGTGTTGCGCATGATGAACGGCACAAGCAATACGGCGATCCAGGTCCTAGATCCGAGTCGGGAAGGAAGCCAAAACACCTTCTTTTTCAGCAATCCTCGCTTGTACCCCATCCAGCCTCAAGGCCAGATCAATGTCCTCCACATGTAGCTGATCGAGCTCCCACGACTTGGCCGATGACTCATCCTAAATGAAATTCAGAAGAGTGTCCTCAGTCATTATCGTCTCATTATGGGTCTTCACTGCCTCCAACAGCGACGCGCAACTAGCACGATCAGCTATCGGCATCATGGCCCGCTGCACTCCCGGCCGATGGTACTCTATGAAGGTAGCAGGATTAAGAGCGTCGACCAAATCTAGAGTAAGAGAACCCAAGACATCGTTGAAATGAGCCCTTATCGGACCTGAATCATTGACCAGAATGTTGATCGGATCCTCCAGCCGATGCAACAATTCTGATAAGGCCTCCCTTACTTCTAGAGAAAGTGGTGCGATGGTCAATGGAGAAGTGCTGGCGACTTCATCGGCATCAAGATATGGCCCGATGTCAAAAGGGAACTGTCGGGCAAAGGACTAGAAAAAAGAAAATGTTAGCCGGATAAAAGGGAAAGCATGTCATTATAAACACGAAGGCACTTACATCAGCAGGTCTAGCTAGAACAGCCGATTGCGGAGCATCATTAGCAGAGGAGACCGCGACATCACTCTCTAGCATGGAAACCTAGAGGGTATGTGAGTGCTCCTCGTCGAGGTTATCCTCATTGAGCATCGGCTACATTCAAGGCTGGTGCCAGATACATCGAAAACAATAGAAGGCAAGAAACGAATAAGTGAAAATACCTGGTGAGGGACGTCAACATTGGCAGTCGATGCCTCGAAACCAGTGGTGGTGCCTCCTGGTGCATCGATACCGATAGCATCGACACCAGCAGACGCAACTCTAGCGATGACACCAATCGTAGTGACAACGACATCGATAGCGGCCGGCACACTACGACTGGTGGAAGAAACCTCCAGTGTGCCGTCCAGAGTGGTGACCCCCTTGGAAATGACCTTGGCGGCTTGGGCCTATTGGGGATCAGTAGGGACATCGAACATGTCGTCAAATGCCGCATAAAGGGAGTCGACGTCAATAGGAGAAGATGGCGCCTAAGAATAAAGGAGACGTCTGGCATTAGTAATATGAAAGGAGAAATATATACAACACAAAAGGCAAGTACAAACCTGGGCAGACGAAGGAACTTCGGCTGTTGGCAGGGGAGCGATGACATCGAGGACCTGCGCAGCCAAAGGAGCAATCATCGTCGGCTATGAACTAAACAAAAGATATAGGTACACTCTAGGAACTGGCATTATAAGAAGAAGTCAAAATGCTTACCGCCAGCTACGAAGTTGAAGAAGATGGACTTGTATGACTAGCCCAGGCCCTGGTGAATCAGTGCACGACTGAGGTCGATGCCTAGTGTTTACGTGCTAGGACCTTAGATCGTTTCCCACTCACCCAGGTTGTGGGAGTGGGGGAGTCGATGCCTAAGTTTGTAGTGGCTGATACATGTCGGTATCGTATCGGCCAACCACTGAAACTCACTGAAGGGGCATTGAAGTCATCCTCTTATAAGAAGCAAAGGTAATCAGATAAAAGGAAGATGATGGAAATAATTAAAAGGATGAGTTGAAGTATTCACCTCGAGCCTCGTGTCAACATCACCCAAGTGAAGCCGCTGTCGATAGACTAGAGAAGGGCGGTTGAAGACATGCTATTTTAGTTCACCCCACCATCGGTGGAAGTCAGTGGAGGATGCCCGGCAGGCTGCCTAGGAGGAAAAATCACCGGCAAGGATCTCGTCGGACATGGAAGAGGCGATCCTACTCCATGCTATCCTTGACTTCTCCATGAATTTGGATTTTGATCGACGAAGAATAGGTGGGGTGGGGGTTGACTAAAACCTAAGTGCCTCGGAAAGACCAATGGATGATAGAACTTGTAAGAGCCCTTCCGAGGATGCTCACTAGTAAAATTGGCGGGCAGGAGGCAAGGAGAAATCACGACCGTAAAGATACAAATGGATTCTTCGTCTTAGAACACATCGGGCAAGGTTAGCCGATGGGGGCATTCATATTTCAAATGATACTCATAGGGATACCAGATGACTCGATGAGAGAATCCAAGATAAATGCCCTTAAAGTGGGCAGCTAAGGGTTCAGGAGACATAGGGAATGTGGAACGACATGCAGCCGCTTCACCCAAGGAAGAACATTGGCGATAAATAGGAGCAGCTGATTCTAGAAAATTAGAAGGAAAAAATACATTAAAGCAAAAGGAAGACCACCGACAACATCGGCGTTGTAGACGTTGAGCCAGAGCTGGAGAAACCACCAAGGGACACTAGGATGGCCGACAAGATCACCAGCCGATAGTTTGGCTGATACAAGATGGTGAAGATGGTAGGTAGCTCCAAGGAGGTTTCGGCCAAGGGGAATTTTCACTTGAGCAGCAAGTTGTTCAGCTAGAAATTGGAACTGGAAGGCTGGGCTCTAACCAAAGATTGAGAAAGGCTACATGTTCCCAACCATCTACCGGACCAGTCTTTTTATTGTGCCTTGCAATGTATAAGCCACAGTTATCGGTGGATTTGGTGCTGAGGCGATGAGTTGGTTTGGAACAGAAAGAGAGTGTGTTGGCCGATCAGTCGATATCAAGACAAGTCAAAAAGAAAACATCAAGCAGGGATCTCAACTAAAGTGCGGTTCTTTCTCTCAACAACACCATTCTGGTGAGGGATCCACGTAGCAGAGAATTGATTTTCTATGCCATGCTCCATGCAATAGCCAACAAAGAGACTATTCTTGAACTTGGTGCCATTATCACTTCGAATGAACTTCAATGCACCAGGGAGTTTAGTAAAGAGTCTCAAAGCTTAACTCCAAAAGTGTGAAAACACTTCATCCTTGCTAGCTAAAAAGAACACCCAAGAGTAGCAAGAGAAATCATCAACAATGACAAGGACGTACCACTTGCCGCCTAAAGAACTAACCCGAGAAGTACCCACAGTGTAGATATAAAGAAGTTCTCTAGGTTGTTCTGTCATCACAATAGAGATAGGTGAATGCGAGGCAGCTATCATTTTTCCATGTCGACAAGGATCACAAACTAAATTCTTCTCAAATTTTAGCTTGGGCAATCCTCGGATCAAACCAAGGGCACTCAAGCGAGCTAGCAACTCAAAGCTCATAGGCCCTAGTATCCTATGCCACTTCCAGAGCTCAGAAGTAGAATGTGCAACTAAGCAGTGAGAAAACCAGATAACTCAGAAAATCATCTCCAAAATCTCTCTCAACTCTAAAAATCTAGCAAACCAAAATGCCATCAGAATTGAGTACTTGCGAAGTATTGCGATGAAATCGCACTTCGAAGCCCTCATCAAGCAACTAAGATACAGAGAGCAAATTGTATCCCAAATTTTCAACCAAAGCAACATCTTTGAGAGTAAAATTTGAGTTGATTCTTACCACACCTTTACCTTTCACTCTACTTCTTCGGTTTTTCCCGAAGGTGATTTTATCTTTTCGTTTGGTTGTGGTGAGGCTGGAGAACCATGGTGAGTTTTTGGTCATATGGTGTGAACAACTGAAGTCCATGACCCACGTGCCCTCCAAGCCTCGGTGCGGCGCCTACATAAAACAGGAAAACCTCTATCGCTCAGTGTTGGGGTGAGTGAAAATATGACGAGGCATCTAGCTCTAAGAGATACAAGCAATAGGCAAAGTAAAAGTAAACTATCTACGCGCAAGTAAAGTAGATAGTGATGCAAAGTGCGAGGTCTACCTACATGATGCAATCCAGATACATGACGAGGTCTCCCAACCTTACGAGGTACAAAGCCACCTACACGTGGTCTAGCATGATACGAGGCATGGTGTACACCACGAGGGGAAAAACCTCTCCGGGAAGCACGAAGAGCCTCAAAACCAAGACGTGAGTAAAATTCAGGCTCATGCATACCTAGAGAAGGGTAATGTATGTCCTTAAAACTCAACGCCTGTGAACGTCGCTCATCTTTGATGCGACGAAAGCAAAACCAAACCAAATGACCCAGCTGTTGACAGTAAGAACAATGAAACACTCTCCTAGGGGCACTCGCCTGGGTCATAGGAGCTATTCTCATAGGCTCCTTGGGTTTGTAGTAAGGGTTTTTGTTGGGAAGTGGAGGAGGTGGAATTTTCTTGATAGGTTGTATGGGTTTCTTGGCTTTCTGTGGAGTGTCTAACTAGGCTCTCTCTTTCTCTAAGGTAGTGGGTGAGGAAAACACAGTTGTGCTCTAAATGTCTGTAGAGGTTCTCTCAAAACCCAACCCTAGAGCTAAACTTGCTCTGTCAGCACACATCTTTGTCTTGGCCAAGAGCAAATCCATCCTTCCCTTTCTCTCAGTGCATTAGTTTACCACAGAAAGAAGGTATTCAGTTTCAGTCATGAGATTTTCAGCTTGCCCTCTAGCAAAACTATAACACCCCAAATTTTCAGAGAAATAAAAATACATTTTATTATATTTTTCTAGAAATAAATTATTTTGAAATACCTTTAATGCCCTTCTAAGCTTAATTGAACTAGAACCTAGATAAAACATCCAAACCAGGGGCTAGAAAATTTTGTTTGTGATCCCAAGGCCAAGACATATTTTTGAGAATTTTTACAAATTTTTATCACTCTTGGAGGTAGCCCAAACATTTTAAACTAATTTCTGCAATTATTTTTATTCAGAAAATGATTGAAACAGTAACGGGTCTCCCTCCCTCAATCTCTCTCCTCTGGCCGGCACAGCCCACTCCTCCCCGTGCCCCCGACTGACAGGCGGACCCCACTCATCAGTGACCCCCACTCCCTCCGCGCGCGCCCGATAGATCGACCCCACCTATCGGCGCCAACCGACCCCCTCTCGGCCGAGCCCGACCCCACCCGTCAAGCTCGCCCGTTGCCTCACCCACGCCCGCTGACCGCCTTAGCCCACCTGTCGGATCCATCATCTCCACGAGATCCGCCCCCAAATCCCCCCTCGCCGGCCGATGCCTTAACTCGCCTCGGATCCGCTACCCCGACCCCCGAATTAAGCCGCGCCTACCGTTTTCCCCTTTTATTTCACGCGTCGTCATCCCGGATCAAGCGTACGCATGCATGGAAAGAGCTCGCTGGCATTGAAGAGAGGTTTAATCTCGGCCTCCCTCAATTGCACCCCCTTGCCCCGCCAGAGCCCCTATTTAACCCCCTGGCCTCCACCGCGTTCGACCCCCACGCCATCACGCTCCGGAACCGAACAAAATGCCTGAGACACTCGCTTTAACACCACAACGCCGCCCTCGATCCAGCCGCCGCTCACCGTCGCCGTAGTCCCCCTCCGTCCTCGATGACCACACCACTATGACCACCGGCACCACCTCGACCTTGGCCACCCCTCCATCGCCGACAAACCCCGCCGGAACGCCATCGCCGACAAGGGACCCGAACACCTTCGTCGCCCCCGCTCATCGCCGGCCACGCTCCAACGACCTCTCGCCCCGCCAACGGTACCATCGTATTCCCCTTGTCACCCTGGTTCTGTTTTAGCCCTTAGACCTAACCGTTGTCGCTCGCCGTGGCCGCTAGGCTGTCACCATCACCGGAGAAGATGATCGGCATGGGTCGAGTACCCGTGCCATGTCGGATTCGATCTCGGCCATGCGATTGAGATCCGACGATGGCGGTTGAATCGTTCACACGGTTTAATCAGATCCGTTGAATCTCGACGAAGTGTTATGTTCTAATCTGAGACGTCCATTTATATTTAAAACCCGCATCGAATCTAGGCCATCCATCGCATACCGGTTCGATATTTTAATCCTGGCCGTCCACGATAACTTAACTCCCCCGCCTCGCCCGTGGCCGCCCGATCGTGATCGAACGATGGATCTGGATCCGGCGCACGCGCAGTGCACGGGTTCACGGTGAACCCGGTTCACCATGGACCGACGACTGGTTTTTGATTTAAATTTAAATTCTTGAAATGATTTTAAACTTCTAAAATTCATATCTTGGTCATTTTAACTCCAAAAATTACCATTTCAATTCCAGAAAATTTATATTTTTATTCTCTACATGTTAATGCAAAATAAACCGTAGTTTTATTTTGAGTATTTTATATTTATTTAATAAAGTATTCAAATGCACTTTAGGATGAACCCAAAATTTGTTCATTTCCATTTCAGAAAAATTTATATTTTATTCTCTCCATATTAGTGCAATAGAACCACTAGGTTCACACTGAACTTCTTATTTTACTATTAGTTAGAAATTTAAAATACATTAGTTTACATTTTTACTCCTTTTTGGGAATGCCATAATTCCATTAAAATTCATTTTAAAATATTCATAAAATAAATTTCAGAAACTTAACAACTTTATTTTCCTTGGTTCAAACCAATCAAGACTTATATACCTATTGTGTGGTTTTTGGATTGTTTAATTGAATATTACGTTTAATTTATTTATATCGAAGACTATGACGCCACCGAGGAGCCGGAATATTACCCGGAGGTTCCCCCGTCGCCTTTCGCTGAACAAGGCAAGTCACCAAACCAATCTTTTGAGCATATAGAACCCATGCTTTACTAAACTATCGCTAAAACACATAGGATATGCATGCATTAGTCAAATGAAACCCTTACAATAAATTTATTAGGATCCCCCGACCTTGATGTGCAACCCAAGCCATGCTATCTAGCCTAAACTCCTTGTCACCATATTATTAGTACTATTAGCTAGTGTACAATGTACTAACACGATTGCAATAGGATTAAAAATGAGTCGTAGCGTTTGGAATCTACTATATGATCCCTGTTATTCTCATCTCTGGAATGCTATTGGTGATAGAGTTTTGGTTGTGAGTGTATGCATGGTGGGTTTCAGGTGCAAGCTAGGGCATTGGTCGGTAGCACCCGGGGCACTATAAGGACCGGTCTGTGGGATCCGTTGCAATACACTTTCGTACTAACCACAAGTCTAGTGGGTAATTCCTAACTAAGGTATGGAGTGTTCCAAACCGAGGCCACCACTTGGAGATGGGTCAAGCAGCACCTGCAGGTGGCTTGTACCGACGTGGCGCAAAACGGGGTGCGACGTTAGCTGGGATGCGGCCCGGCGCGCCGGCGAAACCTAGAGCGGGTGATTATCGCTTGGAGCATTTCATGCTAAGGTTTTGGCACGAGTTCCCATGGTATGGGTCAGAGTCATAAATCTTTTCGAAAAGCCGAGCCCACGGTCAAGGGCGGGTTGCGTGACATCCCACAGTTAGTTTACTTTCATGAGTGTGCATGATGATTTGACATGTAAGGACTGTTGAGCGAGGAGGGAAAATGTACTCCTCGAGTTAGATGGTATTATGTTGTTCATGTTTAATATTCCGCATGATTAAATTTGACTACACTAAATGCTATAACTGAAAAATGTACTTTTTCGCACTTTTATCCATTATCCTTCCTTTGTTATTATCCTGCATTACTATTGCATTTGCGGTGGCTTGTTGATTACTTCTTGTACTCATACCCGTTGGACACACACTTTAGAGGCTGCTTACTATAAGGAGGATGGTCTGGAGTAGCGACCTAGTCAAGAAGAAGATCCTAAAGAAGACGTTCGTCATGCCGTATTGTTTTTATAGTTTCTTTTAATTTTATACTTATGTAATAATGTGGTCTGTGAACCACGAATGTTTGCCCGTATGTACGTTGTGGCATGATGAACCTCTTGTTATTATTGTTTTTCTATGGAAATTCAATAATGTTCCGATTTCGGTAAAATCGGGTCGTCACAAGATGGTATTAGAGCCGACTTGACTGTAGGAAGCCAAACGGACTAGCCTAATACTTAGTTGGATAAAAACTATTTCACGAAAACCTACTTTATAACTTTGTTCCTCCCCTCACTTTCCTTCAACTTGTTGTTTTTGTAGATGCCGGTCTACCAAGTGCACAGCTTCTGCCGTCACTTCGAGGGCTTCGTCAGAGAGCTCCGAATGATGGTCACCTTCCTTGGGTTCCTCTTCGAGCCCGAGTTCCATGGCGTGTACATGGAGGAGTTCGTAGGACCCTGCGACGTCTCCCTCACCATCCATGGATCCGGCGAGCACCTGCCATTCTTCACGGCAGCACTTGGGGGGCCAACCTTTGACGTCGCGAGCCAATGCGTCGCCCTCCAAGCCCTCATGGAGTTTAGGATGATCTACGATGATCGTCTTCAGAACACATCCTTCTGGCTTGTGCCGAAGCGCACCCCCGATGCCCACCGCAGCATCTACATCGGAGTCCACTCTGATCATGATCCGGTCATGGCCCGGCAAACGTGTCTTCTTCAGGCCATGGATGACCTCCATACCGAGGTCGTGCTTGACGCCGAAGAGCACCACGAGGCGGTCCAATTCCTTTGCCAAGAGATGAAGAACTTGATCCAACAAAATGGCGAGCTGCAGCGTAAGATCATACAGCTGCAAAAGGACATAGCGGAGATGGTCCCCCTTGTCCCGAGGAGGAAGAAGCCCATCCGCGAGCCCGCCCCTCGCCTGAAGAGGATCCCGCCACACCCCACGGCCACCGGACCATCCAGCTCCAGCGCTCCTGCCTCGCGCCCCGCCATCGTCTCTGACCCTATCATTGAGAATTTTCTTGAGCCCACCATCCCTCAGGACCCTCGTGGCTCTGAGAGCACGGAGACCGCCCCGGACGATGAGTAGGCGGTAGCTATCGTTGTTTGATTTTAATAATTTTGTGATTGTGGTACCACCTGCAACGACTTGTGTTGTAGGTGGATCAAAATAAGAGCATTGATGTAAGGAACACTTTTTACCACTTATATACATATGTGAGCCCCTCTGGGCTATTCGTGGTTAAAAATTTGTTTTAAAGCTTCTATCTTATGACCAAAAATCTTATATGTTCAGAAGATGGCTGAGAATCAGAACACCGGGTCCAACAATGGAGAAGGGGCAAGCAACAGTCTGCCCGGGAGCGTTGTGCCCAACTGGGGTGCAACCGGCCAACGTCAGACTGGGCCACCATCTGCCAACCATCCCACTTTGGTGGAAATGATGGCAAATCAGAACCAGCTGATAATTGCCCTCCTCACTCAGATGCAGCACCAACAGGCACAGTTGGACCGGCTACAACAGCAGAATGTGGAGCCCGCTCCTCATGCACCAGCCCTCGCACTCACGCCTCAACTCTCCGAGTTATTGCGCGTGCGACCCCCTATCTTCTCCAGCACCACGAACCCCATGGAGGCCAGAGATTGGCTCCGCACCATCGGGAAGAAGTTAGACATCCTCCCCTGCACTAACCAGGAGAGAGTGGCATTCGCCACTCATCAACTCTAGGGTCCCGCCGTAGAATGGTGGGACAACTGTCGTGAGTCCCAACCGGAGGACCACGTGGTGACTTGGGCGGAATTCACCATCGCCTTCCGTGCCGCCCACATCCCCGCCGGAGTCATCGCGGTAGAGCAGTAGGAGTTCTGTGACCTACAACAAGGGAGTCGGACTGTCATGGAGTATCTCCATGAATTCAACCGTCTGGCCCGCTACTCGCCGAAAGAGGTACAAACCAACGCCCTCCACCAGGCTAAGTTCCTCCGGGGACTTAAGGATGAGTTGTTCATTCAGCTCATCACCACCGACTACACCGACTTTCAACGGTTGGTGAACAAAGCGCTCATCCAAGAGACTGAGCAAAATAAGTTGGACCTCAAGAAGAGGAAGATGATTGCGTTCAAGCATCATCAGGCGAACCCTCAGAGGCCCCGCTTCGTCCCTCCGCCACCAGTGCCCGCTTACCATCCTCGGCCCATCTTCAGGCCGCCACACGCCGCCGATGGATCCAACACCGGCATTCTCGCCCCGCTCCACCAATTCCGACCGCTCAGCCGATGCCCTCCACCATGGCCCTGATCATGAGGGACCGCCAAGGGAAGTCGGTCATCTGCTTAAACTGCCGGAAGGAAGGGCACTACTCGCACCAATGTCCTCACCCCAAGCAGCAACAAGGCGTGGCACCCAACCAGGCGGTTCGTGCCCGCGTCAACCACATCAGCGCGGAGGAAGCTCAGTAAGCTCCTAAAGTCGTACTCGATACGTTTACCGCCAATTCCATACCAGCTATAATACTGTTCGACTCTGGAGCAACACACTCGTTCATCTCGGAGGACTTTGTGAAAACAAATGACTTGGAAGTGCTCCCTCTACCAGCCCCATGATGATTGCCACCCCAGGCAATAAAACCTTAGCCCACATGTTCAGCCGTAAGGTACAAATAGAGATTCAAGGAATATTATTCCGGGCCAAGCCAGTCCTCATTAAGTGTACCGATGGATTGGTTGATGAAGCACAAGGGAGTGATCGACTGCGCCAGCAAGTCCGTAATTGTGACCAACTCCGAAGGCGAAGCCGTCACTTTTTGGATGAGCAACCGCAAACCCCGCGAGGTGTCTCTCCACTCACTAGCCCTAGAGGAAGTGCCCGTAGTCAAGGAATACATGGACGTCTTCCTAGAGGACCTGCCAGGAATGCCTCCCAAGCGGGACATCGAATTCAGAATCGAGCTTGTCCCGGGACCACTCCGGTCTCCAAGCGCCCATACCGGATGGCCGCCAATGAACTAGCTGATGTCAAGAGCAACATTGAAGACCTAGAACAAAAAGGGTACATCTGACCAAGTACCTCACCCTGAGGTGCACCGGTTATCTTCGCCATGAAGAAGGATAAAACAAAAAGGATGTGCGTGGACTATAGAGCCCTGAACGACGTAACCATCAAGAACAAGTACCCACTGCTTCAGATCGATGACCTGTTCGATCAGATGAAGGGATCCTCGGTGTTTTCCAAGATTGACCTCAGATCAGGTTATCACCAATTTAGGATTAGAGAAGAAGACATCCCTGAGACCGCCTTCACTTCCCGCTATGGCCTCTATGAGTATACTGTGATGTCGTTCGGACTCACGAATGCCCTGACCTTTTTCATGAACATGATGAACAATGTATTCATGGAGTTCTTTGATAAGTTCATCATGGTATTCATTGACGATATCCTCGTCTACTCCAAGACCAAGGAAGAACATGAAACCCACCTCCGTCTGACCCTCGGAAAGATAAGGGAACAACAATTGTACGCCAAATACAGCAAGTGTGAGTTTTGGTCGTCTGAGGTGAAGTTCCTCGGTCATGTCATATCTGCCGGAGGAATAGCTGTGGACCCAACCACCGTAGAAGCAATGACCAATTGGCTACAACCCACGAATGTGACCGAGATCCGGAGTTTTCTCGGATTGGCCGGGTACTACCGTCGGTTCATCGAGAACTTCTCAAAGATAGCCAAGCCTATGACCAGGCTGTTGCAGAAGGAAGTAAAGTTATAATGGACCCCACATTATGAAGAATGCTTCCAAACCCTTAAGAAGAAGCTCGTGTCAGCCCTAATTCTAACCCTGCTAGACATCCAGAAGGACTTCCACGTCTACTCGGATTGGCCGGGTACTACCGTCGGTTCATCGAGAACTTCTCAAAGATAGCCAAGCCTATGACCAGGCTGTTGCAGAAGGAAGTAAAGTTATAATGGACCCCACATTATGAAGAATGCTTCCAAACCCTTAAGAAGAAGCTCGTGTCAGCCCTAATTCTAACCCTGCTAGACATCCAGAAGGACTTCCACGTCTACTGTGATGCCTCTCGCCAAGGGTTAGGATGTGTCTTAATGCAAGATGGGAAGGTTATATCCTACGCCTCTTGTCAGCTAAGGCCGCATGAACTAAATTACCCGACGCACGACCTGGAATTGGCAGTCGTGGTTCATGCCTTGAAGATATGGAGGCATTACCTTGTGGGGAATCGGTGTGAGGTCTTCACAGACCACAAGAGCCTCAAGTATATATTCACCCAACCAGACCTGAACCTCAGGAAGAGGAGGTGGTTGGAGTTGATCAAGGATTATGACTTGGGCATCCATTATCATCCAGGCAAGGCAAATGTGGTGGCAGACGCCCTAAGTTGAAAAGGGTACTGCAATGCCATCATGGTGCAGGATCAGGCCCCTTTGTTATACAAGGAGATGGAACGACTGAATCTAGGGATCACCACCAGAGCGTATCTCGCCGCCCTAGAGACCAGACCTGTCTTAATAGACCAGATCCGGGATACACAGAAGGAAGACCCAGACATCTTGGAGGTCCAGCAGAACATGGGAAAAGGTAAAGCCCCGGGATTATCCGAGGACGAGCACGGTACCGTCTGGTTCAAAAACCGGATATGCGTGCCTAACAAGCCAGACTTAAAGGCCCTCATCCTGCAAGAGGCCCATGAAACTCTATACTTCATACATCCCGGAAGTACAAAGATGTACCAAGACCTAAAGGAAAATATTGGTGGGTCAGTATGAAGAGGGAAATAGTTGAGTATATGGCCAAGTGCGACACATGCCAGAGAGTCAAGGCAGAGCACTAGAGACCTGCCGAACTGTTGCAACCCCTTAAGATCCCCAAATGGAAGTGGGAAGAGATAGGAATGGACTTCATCACGGGACTGCCCAGGACCCAAGCCGGTCATGATTCTATCTGAGTGATCGTCGACCGACTCACCAAAGTGGCCCACTTCATCCGCGTCAAGACAACTTACACCGTCGCAAAGCTGGGTGAGTTGTATATGACCTGGATTGTGTGCATGCACAGAGTTCCGAAGAAGATTGTATCTGACCGTGGGAGTCAGTTTACCTCTAAATTTTGGAAGAACCTTCAAGAGGAACTCGGCACCCGGCTAAACTTTAGCACCGCCTATCATCCAAAGACCGATGGTCAAACCGAGAGGGTCAACCAGGTGTTGGAGGATATGCTTAGAGCTTGCGCTCTAGACTTTGGCGGAATGTGGGATAAGAACTTGCCTTATGCGGAGTTCTCCTACAACAACAGCTATCAAGTTAGCCTGCAAATGTCCCCGTTTGAAGCGCTTTATGGGCGTAAGTGCAGAATGTCATTAATCTGGGATCAGATCGGGGAATCGCAACTATTCGGGATAGATATATTGCGAGAAGCCGAAGAGAAATTCAAGATCATCAGGGACAGATTGAAGATAGCCAAGTCCCGACAAAAGAGCTATGCCAATAACCGACGGAGAGACCTAACCTTTGAGGAGGGCGATTATGTGTATCTCTGAGTCACTCCCCTCCGTGGCACTCAAAGTTTTAACATGAGAGGCAAGCTAGCACCCCACTATGTCAGACCTTTTGAGATCCTCCGATGGCAAGGAGAAGTGGCATATCAGCTAGAACTGCCTCCATCCTTGGCAGGAGTCCATGATGTGTTCCACGTCTCTCAGCTGAAGAAGTGTCTCCGTGTTCCCACCAAGCAGGCCAACCTCCAACAGCTCAATGTCCAAAAATACTTGACCTACATTGAGAAACCCGTCAAGATCCTGGAAATTAAGGAAAGAGTAACCAGGAGCCGTGTGGTTAGTTTCTACAAAGTTAAGTGGGACAACCACCCCGTTGAGGAGGCCACATGGGAAAAAGAAGATGAGTTGAATGCCCAATACCTCAAGTTATTCGAGTAGCCTTCCAATCTCAAGGACGAGATTCTTTGTAAGGGGGATAGGTTTGTAACACCCCAAATTTTCAGAGAAATAAAAATACCTTTTATTATATTTTTTCTGGAAATAAATTATCTTGAAATACCTTTAATGCCCTTCTAAGCTTAATTGAACTAGAACCTAGATAAAACATCCAAACTAGGGGCTAGAAAATTTTGTATGTGATCCCAAGGCCAAGACATATTTTTGAGAATTTTTACAAATTTGTATCACTCTTGGAGGTAGCCCAAATATTTTAAACTAATTTCGTCAATTATTTTTATTCAGAAATTGATTGAAACAGTAACGGGCATCCCTTCCTCATTCTCTCTTCTCCGGCCGGCCCAGCCCACTCCTCCCTGCGCCCCCGACTGACAGGCAGACCCCACTCGTCAGCGACCCCCTCTCCCTCCGCGCGCGCCCGACAGATCGACCCCACCTGTTGGCGCCAACCGACCCCCTCTCGGCCGAGCTCGACCCCACCCATCAGTCTCGCCCGTTGCCTCTCCCTGAATTAAGCCCGGCATTCAAACCCCTGCGCCCCGCCGATGATTTTCCCCTTTTATTTCACGTGTTGTCATCCCAGATCAAGCGCACGCATGCACGGAAAGAGATCGCCAACGTTGATGAGAGGTTTTACTCTCGGCCTCCCTCAATTGCGCCCCCCTGCCCCGTCGGAGCCCCTATTTAACCCCCTGGCCTCCACCGCGTTCGACCCCCACGCCATCATGCTCCGGAACCGAACAGAACGCCTGAGACGCTCGCTTTAACGCCACACCACCGCCCTCGCTCCAGCCACCGCTCGTCATCGCCAGAGTCCCCCTCCGTCCTCAACGACCACACCACTATGACCACCGGCACCATCTCGACCTCGGCCACCCCTCCATCGCCGACGAACCCCGCTGGAACACCATCGCCAACAAGGGACCCGAACACCTTTGCCGCCCCCGCTCGTCACCGACCACGCTCCGATGACCTCTCGTCTCGCCAATGGTACCATCGAATTCTCTTGTCGCCCTGGTTCTGTTTTAGCCCTTAGACCTAACCGTCGTCACTCGTCGTGGCCGCTAGGCTCTCGCCATCACCGGAGAAGATGATCGACATGGGTCGAGTACCCGTGCCGTGTCGAATCGATCTCGGCATGCGATCAAGATCTGACGGTGGAGGTTGAATCGTTCACACGGTTTAATCAGATCCGTTGGATCTCGACGAAGCATTATGTTCTAATCTGAGCCATCCATTTATATTTAAAACCGCATCGAATCTGGGCCATCCATTGTGTACCAGTTTGATGTTTTAATCATGGCCGTCCATGATAACTTAACTCCCCCGCCTCGACCGTGGCCGCTCGATCGTGATCCAACGGTGGATCTGGATCCGGCGCATGCGCACGGTGCACGGGTTCACGGTGAACCCGGTTCACCGTGGACTGACGCCTAGTTTTTGATTTAAATTTAAATTCCATAAATGGTTTTAAACTTCTAAAATTCATATCTTGGTCATTTTAACTCAAAAAATTACCATTTCAATTCTACAAAATTTATAATTTTATTCTCTACATGTTAATACAAACTAAACTGTAGGTTTATTTTGAGTATTTTATATTTATTTAATAAAGTATTCAAATGCACTTTAGGATGAACCCAAAATTTGTTCATTTCCATTTCAGAAAAAATTATATTTATTCTCTCCATATTAGTGCAATAGAACCACTAGGTTTACACTGAACTTCTTATTTTAAAATTAGTTAGAAATTTAAAATACATTAGTTTACATTTTTAATCCTTTTTGGGAATGCCATAATTCCATTAAAGTTCATTTTAAAATATTCATATAATAAATTTCAGAAACTTAACAACTTTATTTTCCTTGGTTCAAACCAATCAAGACTTATATACCTGTTGTGTGGTTTTTGGATTGTTTAATTGAATGTTACGTTTAATTTATTTATATCGAAGACTATGACGCCACCGAGGAGCCGGAATATTACCCGGAGGTTCCCCCGTCACCTTTCGCTGAACAAGACAAGTCACCAAACCAATCTTTTGAGCATATTGAACCCATGCTTTACTAAACTATCACTAAAACACATAGGATATACATGCATTAGTCAAATGAAACCCTTACAATAAATTTATTAGGATCCCCCGACCTTGATGTGCAACCCAAGCCATGCTATCTAGCCTAAACTCATTGTCACCATATTATTAGTACTATTAGCTAGTGTCCAATGTACCGAAACGATTGCTATAGGATTAAAAATGAGTCGTAGCGATTGGAATCTACTATATGATCCCCGTTATTCTCATCTCTGGAATGTTGTTGGTGATAGAGTTTTGGTTGTGAGTGTATGCATGGTGGGTTCCGGGTGCAAGCTAGGGCATTGGTCGGTATCACTCGGGGCACTATAAGGACCGGTGTGTGGGATCCGTTGCAATACACTTCCGTACTAACCACAAGTCTAGTGGGTAAGTCCTAACTAAGGTATGGAGTGTTCCAAACCGAGGCCACCACTTGGAGATGGGTCAAGCAGCACCTTCGGGTGGCTTGTACCGATGTGGAGCAAAAGGGGGTGCGATGTTAGCTGGGATGCGGCCCGTCGCGTCGGCGAAACCTAGAGCGGGTGATTATCGCTTGGAGCATTTCATGCTGAGGTTTTGGCACGAGTTCCCATGGTATGGGTCATCTCATTACACTTTGGTGTATGGGATGAGTGCGTGCCTTATGGGTACAGTAGTACACCTCTGATCAGAGTCATAAATCTTTTCGAAAAGCCAAGCCCATGGTCAAGGGCGGGTTGCGTGACATCCCACAGTTAATTTACTTTCATGAGTGTGCATGATGATTTGACATGTAAGGACTGTTGAGCGAGGAGGGAAAACGTACTCCTCGAGTTAGATGGTATTATGTTGTTCATGTTTAATATTCCGCGTGATTAAATTTGACTACACTAAATGCTATAACTGAAAATGTACTTTTCCGCACTTTTAGCCATTATCCTTTGTTATTATCCTGCATTACTGTTGGATTCGCGGTGGCTTGTTGAGTACTTTTTGTACTCATACCCGTTGGACACACACTTCAGAGGCTGCTTACTATGAGGAGGATGGTCTGGAGTAGCGACCCAGTCAAGAAGAAGATCCTGAAGAAGACGTTCATCATGTCGTATTGTTTTTATAGTTTCTTTTAATTTTATACTTATGTAATAATGTGGTCTACGAACCACGAATGTTTGCCCGTATGTACATTGTCGCATGATGAACCTCTTGTTATTATTGTTTTTCTATGGAAATTCAATAATGTTCCGATTTCGGTAAAATCGGGGCGTCACAAAAACTGAGTTGGTCCTTAAGGGTGATGCAGGTGGACCAAGCAGACTGCACATCCTTAGAACACTCAGCACTCTCCAATATAACCTCTAACTCCTTAAGATGCTTGTCTTTCAAGTTAATGCTATCAATTAGTAAAGGACAATTTAAACAAGCATTAGAAGAAATAGGTCTAGACTCTACCAAAAGCTTCTTCTGTACTGTCTCAAGCTCATTAATAGTTTGAGCATGTGCTGAATGCAACTGAGCAAGCTCACCCCTAACAACAGTGCAAGATTAACATTCAGCATCATCAAACTTAGACTTAAGCATGGCATAATCAGTTGAAACAGATTATAGCCTAAGTCTAAGGTCTTTTCTTTCTCTAGCAGCCTGAACAAGTAGTCTATCCTAACCAAGAACTACCACATTCAGTTAATCTACTTTAATGGAAAGCTGGTCGTAGGATAGTGGTACCTCAGATGAGTCTAGCTCATCACCGCTGAGAGTACTGTCGGCCATGAAGCAAAGGCCGTTGAAATCCCTTGCCTTCTTCTCCTTCCTTTCCTCCTTTCTTGGAGACTATTCATCCTCATTAGAGCTCGACTCTTTAGTTGAGTAAGTGTCGATGTTGCTGAGTGCAGCAAAAAAAGCTCTAGAAGCGGCCTTGGCTACCCTCTTAGCCACCTTGCCGCACTTACCCTTTGTGTAGGGTTTTCTCTCCTTCTTGTGGTGTTTGGGGTGCTCACTCTCCTCTCTCCTCTTAAGCTTAGGACAGTTGGCCTTGATGTGAGAAGTATCATCACACTCAAAACACTCACTAAAAATATTTCTCCGCTGATCCCGTCTCTCATTGTGAAAACGAGTGAATCTCCTGGCAATGAGAGCAAACTCTTTATCATCCAGAGTATCCACCTGCTCCTTAGTAACGGAGACTAGGGAGGACAAAGCAAAGACACCTACAAGAACACAAGTGCCAGATGAGCTTGGTTCTGCAGTGGTACCACGACTAGAGCTAGAAACTAGTGCCAAAAGCTAAGGCAAAGAGTTTTTGTGCCCTCCAAGAGATGCCTTGGCAATCTTTGTGGACTTCAACTTGCTGAAGAGTTCATCAAAGGTCAATGTGTCATACCCTGTGGACTCCTCAATGCTGAATATCTTCACTTCCCATATGCTACGATCAAGAGCATAGAGAAGATTGATAGGCCTATCATGATCATTGTAAGCAAGCGTCTCAGGGGACCGCAAGTTACTCACTATTGCATCAAAACGTGAAAACATGGCATCTATAGATTCGCCAGGGCCTTCCACAAATAGTTGATACTATTGATTGTATGTGCTTTGTTGTCTAGCCTTGATCTGTGTAGAGCCCTCATGAAAAATAGTGAGTGTAGTACAAATTTCCCTAGCCGTCCTCAGGTGTTGTACCCTATCAACTCTTCAAGCCAATGAACATTATATTTCTAGCTTTGGAGTTAGAATTATACTGATCTTTTTCTGCCTGAGTAGTGTGGGTTTCAGGGATGGAGTATTGTGAGTCCACAATCTCCCATATTGCATTTCATTGGCTTAGCAAGTAAGCCTCCATGCGCACCTTCTAATATGCAAAATCAGTTCCATCGAACAGAGGTATTTTACTAACTCTGTCTATGTCGCCAAAAGATCACAAAACCAGTTAAGGTCAACTGGTGATCTTAACCAAGCTCTGATACCAATTGTTGGACCGAAACAGGCGACCAGAGGGGGGTGAATGGGAGCTTTTAAAATTCTATTCTGCTGAACAGGCTTCGAACACACCCTTCAAAGTGTTTGGTTCGGAGGTATCGAACACACTCCAAACACAGGCTTTGAATGGGGTAAAAGTTCGAAGTTCAAAAGACTTCACTCGCACTCAGAAAACCAAAAATGCACTAAACTCTATAAAGATAGTGCAGGCTCCACACACGAGGTGCCTTTGAGCAGGCTTCACACTACTGTACTTAGCACAAGTATGTTTCCCCTAGAGAGCTCTGAACTGATACTCCGCACTAGTAACTGGTACTATGCTTCGCACTTCAGAGTGTTGTAAACACAAAACTAACTGCAATGAGGACTTCATCTATGAGAAGGGAACAGGCCTCGAATGAATGCTTCACAAAGTGCTTCGCTAGTAAACAGTGAGGACTAATCTCTGATTTACATAGAGCGAACACATACCAACGTTAGTCACAGAAATTGCACAAATATGAGGGAAAATACTTCATTCAGATGAACACAGAGTAACAACTCTTGTTTGCACAAAGCAAAATGAAATACAGAAAACTCAACTCACACAATGCGAAACCCATATATAAGTTCATGTAATCAATGAAAACAAAATGGAAATTTCATAGAAAGAATAGGGAACACAAAAACTCACAATTCCAAAGAACACTTCATGACGGCTGGCCAAGGCTATAGAAAAAATAGAAGGTTCTAAAATGAAGTACACAGTGTTGCCCTAGCCCTCAGCCTGCCTCTTCTTTTATATGCAATACTCTAACTTGTGAATAGACTACAATACCTCTAGGTTTTACAACATTTTTATCTCTAGCAGACACGGGTGTAATGGGAGATTGGTCCCGATCTTCCGCTAGGTAAGGATAACTTGGGTTGGTGGAGAATATCGACGTTGACGATCCAAGGCTCCGGTCCGGCGGATCAAAACCTTGCAATTGCTACACCACCGTCTCCTTTGGTTATCAACCACGCAGGGCGCGATTAACCTCGCCACGAAGGCTATTTCCTGGAAGCGAACCCAAGAACACAAGCAAGAACAGGAAGAACACAAGTCGAATGCCAAATCACAGATAAACTATGAAGAAGAGAGGTTTCACAAACGCTGATGCAGCAGCCAATCGGTCCGGTGCAGGAGCGGGATCTAAACACACAAGTGTAGATGCAAACAAAGCAAAACCTAACCCTAAAGGTGGCTGGCGTGAGTATATAAGGCGTGGGCAGCCTGTAGAATGCGTACAGACTCGGACTATGGGCCAACACGGCCTCCAACTCAGTACAAGGTCCAACTCGGCCCAATTCTGTCATGCAGGACTGTTTCAAACACACAGGACGACTCAAGACTCCAAATGAGGCGAAACTAACGTAAAAAGATCCGTCTTCTCCTCAGCTTTCGAAAAAGTCCAAGAACGCGCCAATCGGACTTCGTATGAGGAAATTACGCCCATTTTTGTGCATGGTGGATGATGTAGTCCGAACCAGCGAATTCTTGACTTCAAATCATCCGTGCGACTCCGTCTTCAACTCCAACTCTCCTATTCTATCTCCCATTTTCCTAAGCAACAAAATATCACTAGTATTCAGTATCATCCCATCCAAACAAATATCAACATAGTTGCTAAGGAAAGAATTAACCTCATGGTTCAAGCGACGGGCACGGGCGCGTGTGATTGGTCCCTGTAATTGAATTGTAGGTTGATGGTGCATGTGTGTATCAGGGTGGTGCATGTGAGTATCATGTTGGTGCATCTGTGTATCATGCTGGTGCGTGTGTGTGTCATGTGAAGTTATGTCCTCATCAGGGTGTACAGCTGGTAGTCTACTTTATTGGAAGATCCTTTTGTTAGCTTCGTAGAGCAGACAGTATCAGCCTTTGCAGAGCAGACACGATCAGCTTTAGCAAAAGTGGAATCTTCTAGAGCCCCCTTCGCACATGAAGTGTGCAGAGGCTTCTGTGACATGCTTCGAACCCGATGGTCTTTGCTTCACCGAAGTCAGTCTTCGATACATTGATGGTTTTGAGCCAAAGCCGTCAAAGCCCTCGAGCCTCCGCACCATCACCTCCGGAGTGAATAACCATGGCTTCGCATCTACACCAAGCTCGAACTTCATCCGTCCGTGTACCGAAGTCATGCATCGCTGAAGTACATCAAGTCAACCATACTCTAAAGCCCCACCTTCGAGGTATCTTCACCACCTTCTGAAGTCCCTCCTTCGTCCAAGGGCTCCGCATGAAGCACTTCAATAAGCACCCCTTCGTAGTCTCTCAGCCCCGAGCACACTCCACAAAGATCTTTGTCTGGACCATGTCTTCGATGCACCTCGACTTTTGATACCTTCGTCAGGTATCCTTCCAAGTGTCTTCGTCTAGAGCATACTTGGGATCCTTGCCTCATTCCTAAGGACTTCGTCCGCCATCCTTCAAAGTTACTCCTTCGGAGTCTCCTTCGAAGTGCCTCACCTCCGAGGACTTTGCCTCGGGGTACCTTCAGCTGGAGCCACCCTTCGTACTTTCTACCTTCGCCTGGTGCACCTTGACCCGAGGACCGACCTCAACTCCACGCAACCTCCATGACTAAGCTCCCCGCTCACATAGCATCAAGCTCCCTGCTTAACCTAGGTTCACCCACTGTGAACCGTCCCGTTGCCTCCGAAGTCACCTGCACACCACCGACAAGCAGACAAGCATTTCCAGTACCCTAGAGACCTTCTCCAGTAAACAACCTCCGGTACACACTCTGGTGTACCACCCAACGTACCGAGCCCTTCGGCAAAACACCTCTGAACCCTTCGGTATAACACCTCCAAACCCCTTCGGAGGGACCCCTTCATCCAGAATGTAATATATCAATCACTCATCACAGACTTGAAAACAAGGCACATTTCAACTTGGTTTCTCACAGTATCGATACGCAAAGTGGGTATTGAACATTGTACCAGTATGGAAGAAAAGTGGAAGATTAGAATATGTGTTGACTTTAGAGATCTGAATTAGGCGACCCCAAAGTTTGAATACCCAAAGCCGATCATAGATTTGCTAGTGGATGCCGCATTGGGCTACAAGATTATCATCTTGATGGATGGGAATGTAGGATATAATTAGATTTTCATGGCTGATGAAGACATCCACTAGATGGCCTTCTAGTGCCTAGGTGTTATCAGACTTTATGAGTGGGTGATGTTGTCCTTCGGTTTGAAGAATGCTGAAGAAAATTACTAGAGGGCCATGAATTAAATTTTCCATGACTTGATGGACCTATTGGTGGAAATATATATAGACGACGTCATGGTAAAATCAAGCAGTACTCAAGACCATGTGGCCAATCTACGTCAAGTTCTAGAGAGAGCCAGAAAATACGCGCTAAAGATGAATCCTGAGAAGTGCGCCTCTAGTGTATCGGCGGTGAAGATTCTAGGCTTTATTGTGCATGAAAGAGGAATTGAGATAAGCCAGCGAAGTATTGAAGCAATTAGGAACACCCAACCCGCTGCCGATAAAACCAAGTTACAGTCACCGATCAGGAAGATAAATTTTCTCAGGAGATTCATAGCTGATCTTTTAAGAAAAATAGAGTCGTTTACTCCACTATTGAAGTTGAAGCCTGACCAGGAATTCATATGGGGAGTAAAGCAGCAGAAGGCATTTGCTGAGATTAAGGAATACATAAATTCACCGCCAGTGCTAATGCCGCCATAGAAAGGGATTACATTTACATTATATTTGTCAACCGATGATGTAGCCATCGGGTCGGTCCTAGTGCAGGAGATCGATAAAAAGGAGAGGGTAATTTTCTATCTTAGCAGAAGACTATTGGACGTCGAGACTCGATACCCCACAGTGGAAATGCTTTGTCTATGCATGTACTTCTCGTGCCCCAAAATGAGACACTACCTACTACCATGAGAATTCATAGTGATAAGTAACGCTGATGCCATCAAGTATATGCTATCTGCCCCAGTGTTGAAAGGGCGTATCGGAAAGTGGGTCCTCACTCTCACTAAATTTGACCTTAGATATGAATCGGCTGAGGCAATAAAGGGACAAGCGATAGCTGATTTCATAGTCCAGCATAGAGATGAGGCGGTGACTCATGTTGAGTCAACACCATAGACCTTATTCTTCGACGGATCATTGTGTCGTCATGGAAGTGGTATAGGCCTGGTGATTGTTTCCCCTTGGGGCATCATTTGAATTTTCATATATCATCACACCTTTCTCCACCAATAATAAAGCTGAGTACGAAGCAGTATTGAAAGGGTTACAACTATTGGAAAAAGTGGGCGCTGATACAAAAGAAATTTTGGGAGACAACATGCAAATAGTATCATGATCGGTGTCAAGCAATAATATCAAGCTTACGAAGTGTAACTCTTACTAATATCACAAGGGAGTAGAACTCAAAAGCAAATGACTTGGCCCAGACGGCGTCAGGATATAAGCTGATGGCCAGGTCAATCGAGGTGGAGATCGCAGAGATAGAGGTCGATGACTAGAGGTATGATATCATTCATTATTTGAGAAATCCTTCAACATTGGTGCTAAGAAAACTCAGATATCAAGCAACAAGCTACGTTCTACTCAGAGAATACATGTACCATTGGACGATCGATGGGTTCTCCTTAAAGGCATAGGCATCGAAGAAGCTAATGTGGTGATGTGTCACACCCCAGTTTTGATAAAATCGGGACTTTATTGAATTTCCAAAGAAATACAATAAATACAAAATGTTCATCACACGACCATATCTTACGGCAAATAAAATATAGCTCGCAGGCTATTTTATTACACATGATTAAAAATAAAGAGAAAAATCTTGACGATGAACATCTAGCTCTAGGACTCGCATCCTTGAATGGGATAGCTACTGCAGACCTCCGTCTTTATAGAACTCGTCGTCTAAAAGTTTTAATCAACGGGGGTGAGTACAAAAGTACTCAACAAGCCACCTAGAATGCAATAATAATGCATGGCAATATAAAAGGAAGGTAATGGCTTAAAGTGCGGAAAAGTGCATTTTTAATGTTAAGCATTTACTATGATCAGGTTATTCATACAGAAAATAAATCATGAATAATGCGTCATCTTCTAACTCGAGGAGTAAATCCCTCCTCGCTCAACATTCCTTACCTGTCATAACATCATGCAACACTCATAATAGTAAACTAACTGTGGGATGTCACGCAACCCGCCCTTGACCGTGGGCTCGGCTTTTCGAAAAGATTTAAACTCTGATCAGAGGTGTACTACTATACCATAAGGCACTCATCCCTGCACACTGCAGTGTGTTTAGATGACCCAAGTCACAGGAACTCATGCCAAAACCTTTAGCATGAAACGCTCCAATTCGATAACACCCACTCTAGGTTTCGCCGGCGTGCTAGCGCACTGGACCAACGTCGATCCCTCTTTTGTGCCTCCTCGGTACATGTCACCCACGGGTGCAACTTGACCCCACCAACTGGTGCCTCGAGTTGGAACGTCCCATACCTCCAGTTAAGACTTACCCACTAGACTTGTGGTTAGTACGTAAGTGCTTTGCAATGGATCTCGCATACCAATCCTTATAGTGCCCGGGTGCGAC
Source organism: Zizania palustris (assembly GCA_019279435.1). NCBI lineage: Eukaryota > Viridiplantae > Streptophyta > Magnoliopsida > Poales > Poaceae > Zizania > Zizania palustris. The sequence continues at coordinate 105,428,894 of JAAALK010000283.1, read as the reverse complement.
TGACCAATGCCCTCGCTTACACCCGAAACCCACCATGCTAACATTCTTAACCAAAAGTGCAAGACCAACGGAATACTAGAGATGAGAAAATAACGGGGATCATATAACAGAATTCCAAGTATCTACGACTCATTTTTAGCCTATAGCAATTGTGTCGATATATTGGACACTATCTAACAATTGTACATATAATGGTGACAAGGTGTTTAGGATCAATAGCATGGCTTCGGTTTGCACATCAGGGTCGGGATCTAATAATTATATTGTAAGGCATTTAATTTGACTAATGCATTTATAACCTATGGATTTTAGCAATATTTTAATAAAACTGGGTTCAATTATGCTCAAAAATAGGGTGGTGACTTGCCTAGATTAGTGAATAGAGATGGAGCACTCCGGGAAAATTTCCTGGCTCCTTGACGGTGTCGTAATCTTCTAGGCACGCGAAACGAGAATAATAAACAATTAAAAGAAGCAATAAAACAAATAGTACAAGCATTTTAATTAAATTGGTTAAAGTTGTAGAGAATGAAAAGAGGGATTTTCTGGAATTGAAACGGTGAATTTTGGAGTAAAAATGGAGAAGATAAGGATTCTTAAAATTTAAGAATAATTTTCCTGGTTTTATTTTGAATAATAAAGAGTACAAACATATCAATTAAATTGGTTCAAAATGTACAAGATAAAGGGATACATTTTTCTGAATTTTGAATGGTAAATTTTAGAGTTAATTCCAAGGAGTTATGAATTTGATGTTTGAAACCATTTTTCTCAAATTTTATTTGAATTCCAATTAAAACAATATAAAATTTTATTGGATGAATAAGAATAGAATAAAAAGATAAACTTTCTAAAATTTGAATGGTCAAATTTGGAGTTAATTTGAAGAAGATATGAATTTTTGAAGTTTAAAACAAATTCTGGATTTATTTTAAATTTTTAAACATACTCCGATCCACGGTGAACCGAGCTCATGGTGAACCTGGTTACTATGCGTGTGGACCGGATCCATCGCAGCAGTTGGATCGCGATCAGTTGGATGTGGGCAATGCGGGTGCGTTAAGTGGAATTGGACGACCGAGATCTGCTGATACCGGTCAACGTTGGTCAGAAGGGATCTGGGTGCTCCATCAGCCGATCTAATCTGGGCCGCACGTTACAGATCGAACGGTCCAGATCAAATCCTACAGTGCACGATGGCGAGTCACAGCGGCGAAGGTGATGGCCGGCGGCCGGAATTAATTGCAAAAATGGAACCATTAAAGCACGGGCGTCAGTTTGGTACTAGAGTCGAGGGTCGGGGGCATAGGGGGGAGGCCGGCGACGAGAGGGGGCGGTGAAGCTTCCTCGGGTCGATGACTGTTGGACTGGAAACGGCGACCAGAGGGGGGGTGAATGGGAGCTTTTAAAATTTCAGGCTAAAAACAGCCTTCGGTTTTAATTCTGTCTACTGCGGAACAGACTTCGAACACCAACCTTCGAAGGTATGGTTCGGAGGTACTTGACAGCTCCGAACACAAGCTTCGCAAGGAGTAAAAGTCCGAAGCCAAGCAGACTTCGCTCCACACACAGCCCCGAAAACAACTCTGCTAAGTCGGTGCAGGCTCCGCACACAGGGTGCTTCGAGCAGGCTTCGCACTTCACCCGTCGCAAGAGTGAACTACCCTCTGAGGACTACGATCTAATACTTAGCGACAGCAACTAGTGCTGGGCTTCGTACTGCGAAGGTCTAAACGCACACAAGTGGACTTCGCTAAGGGCTTTGGCGCGAGAAGCTAAACGGGCTTCAAACAGGTCTTCACTAGTAAGCAGCGAGGTCTAGCCTCCTGTTACACAGAGCGAACGCGCACTGAAAAACACACTTCGCACACAACACACCTCGTCAACACAGGCTTCGATGCACTGTCACAAGTCACTCAAGGTGACACACAAATGGACGAAGTATGCAGCGAGGTATGTAAAACAAGCTCAAGCAAAAAGCACACAGAAGCAGGACTTCGCCGCTTGAACAAGGAACACTAAAAAGAACTCACTGGATGTATTCAAAGTGTGAGGAGGCTGGTACAGGAGCTCAACAGTAAATGCTCAAAGTGTTAAATGTTACCTACCCAGCTCCCATATTTATAGCCCACAGTTCACCCAAGTGAAATGACTACTTTACCCCTAGGGTTTACACCAGTTTGTCTCTACAGAATGGAGGGGTACAAAAGGTAGTCAACTTTATTCTGGAGGCTTCTCTGTCAGCTTTGCAGAGGGGATAGCTTCAGCTTTTTCAGAGCAGACAGTGTCAGCCTTTGCAGTCTTTGACCTTTCTGAAGCCCCCCTTCGCACGCGAGGGGTGCGGTAGCTTTGGTGAGAAGCCTTGAGCCCGACGGCCTTCGCTTCACCGAAGTCAGCCTCCGATACAGTGACGGTTTTGAGCCGAAGCCGTCAAAGCCCTTAGGCCTTCGCACCACCACCTTCGGAGTGGACCACCACGGCTTCGCAGCTACTCCCAGCTCGAACTCCGTCAGTCCGTGTACCGAAGCCATGTATGGCCGAAGTACCACAAGGCATCCTCACTCCGGAGTTAGCCTCGCTCCGAAGCCTTCCTCACTCCGAAGCCCCACCTTCGGAGTACCACCCTTCGAAGTCCCTCCTTCGTCCAAGGCCTCCGCATGAAGCATTCCAGGAGCACTTCGTCGCAGTGTCTCTCCCCGAGCACACTCCTCGATGAGCCTCACCCGGACCATGCCTTCGATGCGCCTCGACTTCTGAGACCTTCGTCGGGTACCTTCGAATGTCTCTCTCCGGAGCACACTTCGAACGCCTTGCCTCCGCAGAGGACTTGAACCACCAAACTCCGAAGTCACTCCATCCGGAGTACCCTTCGAAGTGCCTCGCCTCCGAGGACTTTGTCTCGGAGTACCTTCACCTGGAGCCACGCTCCACACTTACTGCCCTCTTCTGGTGCATCTCGACCCGAGGTCTGACCCAGACCCCTTCGCAGCCACCGTGACGGAGCTCCCCGCTCCCCTGGCATCAAGCCTCCCGCTTGACCCAAGTTCACCTGCCGCGAACCGTCCGTCGCCTCCGAAGTCCCCTGCGCACCACAGACAAACAGACAAGTGTATCTAGTACTCCGGAGACCTCTCCGGGTTAGCAACCTTCGGCACACACACTCCGATGTACCGCCCAAAGTACCGAGACCTTCGGTACGAACCCAGTCATCGTGTACTATCGGACCCCTCCGACAGGCACACTCCGCTGCAACAGCTGCAGCAACCAAACCACCGAACCCTTCGGTGAAACCACCTCCGAACACCTTCGGATGTCCAACCTCCGAACCCCCTTCGGAGGTACCCCTTCGAAACAGAGGTTAAAAGCCTGTCAATCACTCATCACAAACACCGAAACCAACCCTTAGTTTCTCAATGACGATGGTGGCCAGACGGACTTCAACTAGATCATAGGCGTGCCCAAGGTCGGGTGGGCATCAGGGATCACGGTTGGGTCATCCGCGAGGAGGGCGGTGGTCTCCGGTGACGGCGAGCGGTGGCTAGAGGCCAAACAGAAGTGGTGGCGATTTGGGGCTCCACGAGGGCTCGTGGTTGTGGGGGTAAGTGCGCTTGGGTCGTAGGGTACAGCAAAGGAGGGAGAGCTTTATAGGGGTTGACAGCGGGGTTAAATGGGGGCGCCATCAGGGGAACCCGGGAGTAATGGCATAATAACGCCAGCGAGCTCAAATGCATGGTGATCGGATGAATTTGGACGTGATTGAGCATGGGAACAGAGGGGAAAGGGTCACCAGAGATAGGGGAACATTAATTTGGGATCAATTCGAGGGGAGGAGGCCGGTGGGGCAGATTGGTGGGCTAGGGTTTCGGCCGACGAGGGGAGGGATTTGGGGGCGATTCTGGCGGGGAAGATGATCCCGACAGGTGGGCCACGGCTAGCAGCCACTGCGGGTGTGGGGTAACGGCGCCGACAGGTAGAGTCGTGGGGTCAGCGAGGGAAGAGAGAGGGGGGTGCGGGCGTGCGTGCGAGAGGAAGGTGCTAGAAGGTGGGGCCCGGGTGTTAGTGGGGGCGCGGGAGAGGAGTTGCGCTAGGCCGTCCTGGAGAGATGGAAAGGAGGGGAGCGGCCCAAAGGATTAGAAATTGATTTTATGATTAAAAATACTTGCAGAAATTCATTTATAAAATAAGAGCTATCAGCAAAGGTTCTAAAATTTTAAAAATTCTCAAAAATATATTTTGGTCTTATGAACCTAACATAATTTTCTCAGCTCAAGATTTAAATTATTTCTTCCTTTTGTTATTTATTTGGACATTTTCAGCTTATTTAAAAATCAAGAATAATCACTTTCCTCGAAAAATAAATTTTCTCAAAATTTTTACTTAGTTGCCTCTTTTGGTTCAAACCTATTTAATTGACTTTAACCAAGTAAATTTTTTTTTTTACTTCATTTTTATTCTTCCTTAAGGTTTTCTAATACTTCAACCATTTCAATCTCCAAATTTAATTTATTCTTTTAAAATTTTTATTCTCTCTAATTTATTTACTTTAGAAATTCAGGGTGTTACAAGATGTGCGAAGTACACGATGGCATATGCGGAACACACCAGTCGGACAAAAAAATGAAATGGTTGCTTCGAAGAGCGGGTTACTTTTGGCCAAACTATGGTGGAAGACTGCATAAATATTATAAGGGGTGCTAGGGCTGCCAAAGTTTAGAGCCATTTAGAGGGCACCTGCACGGCAATGAACCCGATAATTAAACTCTGGCCCTTCAGGGGATGGGGAATCGATATGATCGGCCGAATCTACCTAGCGTCAAGTAAAGGACATAAATTCATGTTGGCAGCTACTGATTATTTCATGAATTGGGTAGATGTCGTTCCGCTAAAAAGGGTTATGTCTGCTGATGCCATTGAGTTCATCAGAGAACATATAATCTATTGGTTCGGGATTCCATAGACCATCACCACAGATCAAGGGACAATCTTTGTATCGGAGGAGTTCCAGCAATTTACAGCCGGTATGGCAATCAAGCTCTTGAATTCATCGTCGTACAATGCACATGCTAATGGTCAGGCTGACGCATCCATCAAGAGTTTGATCAAATTAATAAAGCACAAGACCAATGAGCAATCAAAGCATTAGCATCGGTCTCTATCAGAAGCACTCTAGGCTTATCGGATGGCATGACACGGTTCTACTCAAGTACCACTGTATCATCTAGTCTATGGCCATGAAGCAGTACTACCATGGGAAAATAACATCGGCTCAAGAAGGATTGCACTATAGGACCAACTCACAGCCGATGATTATTATAATTTAATGACGGATGGCCTAGACGATCTAGCGTAGGTCTGATTAAGAGCCCTCGAGAAGATTGAAGGAAACAAAGCAAGAGTTTCTAGGTTTTACAACAAGAAAGTGGTGCCCAAGTGATTCCAACATGGATAACTCGTATGGATACTTATTTGACCGATCGGGTCTAAGGACAATCAATTCGGTAAGTGGTCACCTAATTGTGAACGACCGTTTTGAATACATCGAGTGGTGTCTGGCAACATCTATCTTCTCGAAGGATTAAATGGAGAAGTGTGGAAAGCTTTGAACGGAAAGTACTTGAAGGAATATTTTTTCGAGTGTTTGGATAAATGCCCTAAAGATCTAAACGCAAAACAATCGATACCGATGAAATCACCTTTAGATGGCCGACACTGAGGCATCGCCCTTATACACAAAAAACTCAAGACCAACTCAAGGGATCAAGGGTAATGTATTATGAAGGCATAATGTTCCAAGTTATAGGTTAAATATCTAATATAAAGGGATTTAGAGAAGGGCGCAGTAGATGGCCTCAATTGCTCGCAATCGGATAACATCACCACTCTAAAGGTAGTCCAATCTTAGACGTCGGAGATGGGGAGCTCTCGAATGGCAAGGCATCGGTGTTGCGCATGATGAACGGCACAAGCAATACGGCGATCCAGGTCTAGATCCGAGTCGGGAAGGAAGCCAAACACCTTCTTTTTCAGCAATCCTCGCTTGTACCCCCATCCAGCCTCAGGCCAGATCAATGTCCTCCACATGTAGCTGATCGAGCTCCCACGACTTGGCCGAATGACTCATCCTAAATGAATTCAGAAGAGTGTCCTCAGTCCTTATCGTCTCATTATGGGTCTTCACTGCCTCCAAAAGCGACGGGCGCAACTAGCACGATCAGCTATCGGCATCATGGCCCGCTGCACTCCGGCCGATGGTACTCTATGAAGGTAGCAGGATTAAGAGCGTCGACCAAATCTAGAGTAAGAGAACCCAAGACCATCGTTGAAATGAGCCCTTATCGGACCCTGAATCATTTGACCAGAATGTTGATCGGATCCTCAGCCGATGCAACAATTCTGATAAGGCCTCCCTTACTTCTAGAGGAAAGTGGTGCGATGGTCAATGGAGAAGTGCTGGCGACTTCATCGGCATCAAGATATGGCCCGATGTCAAAAGGGAACTGTCGGGCAAAGGACTAGAAAAAAGAAAATGTTAGCCGGATAAAAGGGAAAGCATGTCATTATAAACACGAAGGCACTTACATCAGCAGGTCTAGCTAGAACAGCCGATTGCGGAGCATCATAGCAGAGGAGACCGCGACATCACTCTCTAGCATGGAAACCTAGAGGGTATGTGAGTGCTCCTCGTCGAGGTTATCCTCATTGAGCATCGGCTACATTCAAGGCTGGTGCCAGATACATCGAAAACAATAGAAGGCAAGAAACGAATAAGTGAAAATACCTGGTGAGGGACGTCAACATTGGCAGTCGATGCCTCGAAACCAGTGGTGGTGCCTCCTGGTGCATCGATACCGATAGCATCGACACCAGCAGACGCAAC